>JAJMBF010000018.1:0-11939 GCA_030565165.1 Nematodospora valgi
AATTCTAGTTATTGATTGCATTTTCACCTAGTCATATATTTTAAACATTATTTAATACCACCATCTTTGGGGCAATGTAAATCTGCTACACCAGTACTTGGAACATATTACCAGTACTCCTAAAGAAAAAAATTAAGCAAGGCATCGTTGCATCCCACACAATTATATTTACACAAATCTACTCATCTTACTTACATGTAATAATCCAGAGTTACAATCATCAAGTGGACACACATAATTTTGGCAAGAGAAGCGAGATTGAAAATTAGGATCCAAATAAGTAGTGTGAGGACGTGCTATTGTCCATGGACCCTCCAAATATCTTTCTCTCCATTCGGTGGAGCAGATTCGCCATTCAATCTTTTTATCTACGGGTTTAAAACAACAAAACGGCATCTGGAAACTGATAATGTGTATTAAAATTCAATCTGAATTATACTTAGATTCACTATGAAATTTCAAGAAGACCTATAAACATAAAAATTAGCACAGATTTCTAAATCCCTTGTTTATTTCTCTTGATTAAATATCTATTTTTAGCAAGCTCTAAATTCTGCATTACCTAGAACCCGGTCTTTTTATGAATTGTAGTTGACTGATGATACATTATCAGGTTGGCATCTTTGAAACGTTCACCGCAATGAACACATTTATAGGGTTTTTCAGGAATTTTTGACCACGACGACATAATTAATATTGTATGTTGATTTGGAAACTGAAAACACCTGAAATGCACATGGGATTAGGAAGTTCTTTTATATTCAAGGTCATGGATCCCGCTACTCAAACATTTGTGTTTGGTACAGAAAGCAAATTGATCCATCCACTTTGTTTCTTGGTTACAAGTAGGTTAACGATACATTATCCATACAAATGACTTTGAAATGTCGCGTATGTTCATCTCCAAACGGACGTATGAGGCTCAACAAAGAAACAAATCATTTAACACAAAATGATTAGCCAACTGGCACTTACATCGGTTAATTATCTTTAACCGCTAATTAGTCTCTTGAAGTGTTGATCTTCTACGACAACTCAGAAGGAATCTTTCTACAATTACCAAACAGTTTAATATGCGGCGTTTTGAAATATATTAAAATAAACACTTTATACAGTCCCAAATTTTTACATTTGGGAATCAATACTATTCACCATGTAATTCATTATTCAAAGAAGTATCAGTTATACAGTTGCAAACTTTAGCACTATTGATGGATTTTTACTGACTATTTAGATTTCCTTGGATTGTGAACTTTTTTAATATGGTCCTCTAAATCCTTTGATTCATCAAAGCGCTTTCCGCACATCATACAGGTACCAGCCATTATATATAATATATTCTGTTGATGGATATTTGATTAATTGAGTAAACATTTGTGATATTTATCTGTTTATATAGACCTAAAACTGTTTTGGTGTTGCAGTTGTAAAGTAGACAAATATACTATGTGATGTATAATATTGAATCACAAATCTTGTCATCAGATGTATCATTGTAATACATCTCACATATTGCCATGCATCGATAAGTTACCTATCTCTCGCATTATTGAACTAACTTCGAAATCAATGCAGTTCATTACAAATAAACTCTACAGGATAAACTAAGAAGCATTGTGAGGTCACAAAACCGTAACTAAATGTATCCTATAAGTCATGACACATACAATATTCTTTCATTCTGAATAATTCTATTTCTCATTCTATACAATTAGATGCTCAACCCGTAACAACTACCGAACTCAACTTGGGCTACCTTTCAAAATCGTTAGTTCTATATTCTTCTGATTCTCGTGAGAAATGTGTACTTAGTTGATGGCACTGCAACATTTGTATTTCTCTGAAACTTTTCCGGCAATATCTGCATTCATAGCGTGGAGGGTTTCTCACTGTCATTATTTGATTTGGCTTTGGGGAGGAAAAAATTCGTATCAGTTAGTTGGAGTCATTCGAATGGATATAAATACTTTACCAGGATTATTGTTGAACACAATTATACCTCAACAATCTATAAGAGAAAATTCTTATTTCGAGTGTTACCTGTAACATGTGGGTATGTGAGGCAAAGACATTTGTGTGTAACATAGGATTGTCTGCTGTTCTTGCGGAATAGAACCGGTTGCAACTTACAGTCAAAACCAAACAAAGACTCAGAGAACGTCATCACGATCATGATCATGATATGAATAATAAAGCTAATCCAAACAACACGATTAAAGAGCCGCTGTCTATAGTGAAATCAAAAATCTTTGAAAAGTTAAATTTTCTATAATATTCTATGCATTTGCCCTGTAGACCGCCAGGTATATCCTGTTCTCTCGCTGAATGTGATATTATAACAACTAGTTTAATTTTTTTCTATTTATACTATGTAGATTTCTTGGTGAATCTTTCTTCTTTTTAACTTTTGAATCATATCGGGCAACACATATATTGATTCCATGGTGGAACCCGACAAGTGATTATGGAAAATTTGAAGATTTTCTTGATAATATAACGAAGTTTATTCGAATACAATATCCAAAGTTGGTAGCTACTCAACACGACCATTCCGTTGTAGGTTTATCTCTGGTTTATATGATTGGTCATATCAGCACCACTGGCATCTTGGAGCACTGTAGAACACATGCATGGGCATCATCGATTGATTCTACCTACTACACTTCTACATGTTTTCAATTTTTTGCAATCGAGCCTATTGATCAGGGAGCCCGGGGTTTTCCGCATCCAATCATAACCTCCCCCCCCCCCACCAAAATACCTCTAAATTTTTTAATCTTATGATCATTCTCCCTTGGGGTTTTGGTCTCATGAAATTCTCTCTGATGTTTTAATGATCAGGAAAGATAGCACACAGTATCCATGCTTGTATCAGTCTTCTTTTTCGATCGTTAAATAGTGTTGGATTGATTTAGGATTCTACTCTATAAAGATTGCAAATGGTTTGATAATGATTTACACAATACATGTCTTTCATGGCCATTGTTATCTTTGGTGGCTGTTTTCTTCAGACTGCTTAAGTAGAAATACGATTCAAGCACTCTGTTTGAGATGATGTAGATATCTTAGTAAGTTCAAATGAACTTAACGAAGAACTATTCACCATTTTGAAATCAAAACTAAGAGAAGCAATGATTGATTTAATATTTCAAACAAGAGGTGGTCAAGAGGAGGAGGAGCACCGAAACGTACCTTTATAAATAACATTTATATTTAATTTGAGCATAAACACATATAAAAAGTAAGAACTCCATGCAATAGGGTACTGATATATTTCTGAGGCCACCAAATTTTCTTAAATTTCTAATTTAATTTTGTAAGATCAACCTTGTAAGCAGCACCACCAAAGTTGTACAAGCCTCTTCATCTAATCTCGAACTACAAATTTTATCTCTGAAACGCTTTTAAGTTTATGCTTGTCAAATTGATGTTGTATCATCAGTTCTTTGACTTGAAAGATAGTATGACAGTAGCCACATTCGTAAGCTGGTAGAGCCATTGTGTAAGTAATCTTTGTAGGGTGGAGTTTTGAGATGGGATTTCTCAGGTAATTTTGATGACTTTTTATACTTTTTCTTTCAAGACAGGCTTCTGAGGAAAAACTTAACGGGGTCACTAAACGATGACATATACCATGTTATACGTACTATGACGAGTGAAACACTCAAAACGCTTAGATGACATCGCAACACACCGGGAAGTACCTAGCAATACTTGATCATCAGAGTATCTTAAATAATATATACGGATAGAGAGAGATAATACAAGCTATTATATGATTATACAAGCCCCATATTTTCTTCTAAACTTATATTGTGCAAATTAGTATTGTGTAATTTTAAATTGTTTGATCGATTTGGAAATTACCGCTACCAATGACAACCTTCAAACTTCTTTCTTAGCTAGTACAGTGTATTTTCTTTATGGTGCCCTACAAGTAGTACCCACTATCTGCATTTGGGGAATATTGTATCTACTAAGCAACTACTGTACACACAAACTTGTACCCTAGAAGAAAGTTTGTGTCAGTTTTAGGATGTTTGTTCAACCAGTTGTTTTAGATTAGTTTGAATAGAGATATTACGTATAACAGTTTCGTACATACTGTAAATTTTGATATTTATCAACTCATTGTATAGTTTAAAGCAATTATTCACGATCAATTAAACATTCGGAGAAATCAAATTACTTGAAAATCATCTGTATATTATCAGTATCTAAATATCAAATAGTGTTGTACAGAACTTCTTTTTCCTTAACTATTTTGATCAAAACGAATCACCAGCATGTTTTCCACTATCAAATTGCTTTCGACGCATCTACCAACAAGCAGATGATCTATTCTTCGTAAACTTTGTAGATGATATCTCTTTGTTCTTTAATGGGGTGAATTCCATACATGTGTCTTGTTAAATCTCTCATGTCCAGGAATTTCTCCTTACAGTATCCACAAACAATAATTTTAGCCATTGATTAACTTTTTTAGCAAAGAACTAGTTGAATAAATTGAACTTTGCTAGTATTTAGGAGGATTTGACTCTTGTTATATATCGATGCTATTTTCAACCTGTGAGATAAACTATGAGCTAGATCATTATTATACATTTCATGTTACACGTCTTATTACAACTTCAAATGGGGGACTTATAGGCATGAATGACTTGCAAATATCTCATATTGTATACAGAGTCAGTGGAATCTTCATTTCTCAAAAAATCACAATATTACAATTTACAATAAACATGATTTGAAACGAAACCAGTGATATATCATTCCTTATACATATAAAAACTGACTATGGGCAAAAATTCATATATTGATATATTTTTAATTGAACTCGTTTCAGCCTCTATCTTCTTCTAACAACTCTATACGTAACAGCACTTTGAGTCTTGATATCATGCTTTTCAAAGGCATGTTCTTCTACCTCCTCCAAACTCAAAAATTCAGCATTACACCTTCCACAACCATAATAAACCACAGAACCCATTGATTACCTGAATGCTGTAAAAAAAAGTTTGACAGAACATCGGTGATTTTGATTGGTTTAAATACCACTTGAGTTTACCAACCTTATATGTAACAAATGGCGTCTTCCAATTAGGGGTATAAGTAATAAAAAAAAATTTCTCGTCAAATCGGTTCAAATTTTTAACATTTCCAAGGTATCTATAGTAATAAAAAGAGGACTGTAGAATAGGAATGAGTATGTAACAAATGCATTAATTTATATCTATAAACCTATATACGAAATAGCACGTTATTCATGTTCAGAAACATGTTTCATCAACCTCGAAGAAATCTAATAGCATTATTGAGATAATTTGAGGAACACGTCTATCATACAATTGAATACTTTATGTTCTTTTCTTCTTTAACTTGATGATGAACCATGGCATGATGTTTCAACAGCTCGTAATCATCATATAGATTTTTGCAAATAGCACACTCATAATATAGTGGAGAAACCATTAAAGAAATTGGAAGTAGGAAGAATATCTAGTATAAAAGTTAAGGCAGATTTGTCGGAGTTTAAATAGAGCTTAACGTATGTGGTATCTATAGGCTGACTAGATCAGGAAAACAATGAAGCCATTCAGCAAATATTTGTTATATGTTATACAAATCACTGCAAGTGCAAAACTGATTTTTAACATATTCTACAGTACAGTATCATAAGCATGGGATCGTCAATATACTTAAAGAGAGAGGCTGACTTCAGTTTCACAACGTAACCACCATGGATCAAGCCTATACGCCACAGATATTCAACAAACTATTTACTCTATACCATCTGGCATCAATGAAGGAATCTACTGAATTTGATTAACAAGGTAACTTACGTTTGGAATTTTTCCATTAGTATTTTGCTCAAGTCTACAAACTTAAAAAACTACCTACTTGACTAGTATAGCTTTGTATTTATAATCTCTTGGTTTAAGGATTTGATGATCGTCTCTTTGATGCACTAGCAAATTTCTCAAGCCCAGATATGAACTGCGGTCTCTACACACAAATTAAAGTTCAGCACTCGTTGGACAACTTCAATTTAGGTCATCTTCCCATATAATTCGGTATTGGATGGGTTTAAACACAATACATTTCAAAATTTTGTTGCTGACCCGCCTTTAAGTAAGAAACAATCGATAAAATATAATGTTATAGGTACTCTGTTATGGGTATCATTGAAATTCGACAACTCGGCACATATGATCTAGTTAAACGATCAACAACATATATTTGAGAACTTTCTGTTTAAAGAAGAGTAAACGTGTATATCGAGCATTTCGTGTTTTTAAAATTCAGATCTATAACTGCATGGTGATTATATTTGCCTATAACAATATAAGTCAACGTACAAAACTTGAACGTTGGATTTACATGATTAACACTCAAACCAAATCCAATAATTTTGATGTGACAACTAACAATTATCGTTCTTCCGCTGTTCTCACCTTCAGTTGTATTTGAATCTATTCTACCACTATCTATTTTCTACTTTTATACCTGACATCATTTGGACTTTTGATTTTATGATCTTCTCTTTGGTGCCCTACCAAGAACCTCATGTCTAAGAAACGTAGCTTGCAGTATCCACATTCATATGGGAAATCTTTTGTATTCATTTATGGACAATATCGAACATAAAAATAACATTATGTACCAGTGGAGGACTTTGATGAGCTTATATATTTGATCAACTTGATTCTGCCTCTAACAATGGAACAATAGAGCTAATAAATGTGTAAAAAATATATGTTATAACAATTGTTGAAGTGAGTATGTATCTTATATCTTGCTTGTGTAGTAGCTAACAAACGTCGTATTGTTGGATAACTTGTAGGTCATGGACCCCCCTCCCAAAGTTTGAGGCAGATCCGAAACTGTTGACATAAAACAAGAAATTGGGAAGAATATCTTGAGTTTACAGTATAGAATTCTTCATCTTTCTTGACTTCCCTAAAACTGATGATATTATTGAGTACTCATTAAATATCAAATGTAACAGTTGCTATATGAATTGTTTAGTTTCATATCTTATCTACTATCCAACTCCATTTCAAGATTTAAAAGAATAAGTGAAGCATGAATTACAATTGTTGTGAATCACAAGCTCAAATTAAAATTCCAATCTTGTTATAATTACGACACTTTGAAACTATAGCCGACACTGCATTTACTAAGATCTTCGAAGCCTACCTTCGACTTCTGGTCTTGTATTTCATTTCTGTGCTCTATCAACACCATGACAGTGAAACGATGAAATATCCACATAGCAATTGTACATAAAACACTCATTCAAATTGAAAGTTCTTGGCTGACGTTAACTTATTCATAGAGGAAAAACTTATGCTGGAGATTGTGCTGTGGTGAGCGTGTTGAATTATTATTATATTAATTCATCTTTGTTTCGATAGGAGTATGATAATCAACATGAAACACAAAGGTAAATACAAAAATTAGAGAAAATAAACATCTCACTTAGCATATCCACTACGCATTCACAAAACTATTATTGTCAAGTAACTTGATGATGATTTATAAATAAAATGTATTGATGAACATGGTTTGAATCAAACATGTTTGTAGATAGCATTCATCTTCGAATATCACTCTTCTCATTTCTTTCTCGTTTTCGATTTGATGGAAATGTATTCATATATGACCTTTATTACACTTCAACATGGAATACTGCAATCAATTAATTAAGAGCATAAGAATTACATATATTAATCAAACATTATCATTACAACAATTTTGATTTGCTTCAATACTGCACTTTTACAAATAATATAATTTCAGAAGTTGTTTTTATCCTTTTTCAAGTATCCACTCTTAGACAACTATCATTATCTCCATGTTAACTCTCTTTGGACTTATTTAATGAACTATAATTTTGAAATCTCCCGCATTGCTGACTTCGTGTCTTTCCTTTTGAGGACCTTTCAACGAGGCAAGTTCCAGAAAACAAACTTAACAGTAATTACACTCATACGGATATTTATATATAAGCACACTGTATATATAGACAGTAGTAAAGGATTGTAAGATATAGGTAATAACTATGAAAAGAATTGGTTATAACTAGATCTTTTATAATCCTGATAGTTTGTTATCTTACTTGGTCGCTTCATTAATTTGGAACAATGGAAACCTTAGTTCACATAAAGGACTGAGAAACCATCTCCAACCAAACCATGTTACTGATAACAACTATACAAAGTCATGGAATTTCCTTAGCGATTTTGACTCTATGTTTCACAATTTAAAAAGGCTACACCTTCATAAAATAATCATTGTAGACATTGGTCGCAAGTTCCTGATTGTAAAATGCCGATGATGCATGTTTGATGATGTTAAACTTGTGATGCATATTTTCGGAGATATTTTCTTATTGGATGAGGTCATTTACATGATAACAACTAATCAAAAACAACTGACTACTTTTGAAGAATAGTCTCTATAACTAATACAATAGACTAGAGTATCTTTCAAATTGGTTCAAATTATAAAGAGCTTCACCACAATGACCCTGAAATAAATGGTTTATGGAATTTATACTCCTATGAACTCCTCTGCCACGAGTTCTTGAACGTAATGAAAGAACTTAAATCATGCTTTAACCTGTTCCATGGTTACGTATCCTCGGCCACACCAAGTTTATATATTATCTCCGTGACATCTTGCATTTGTGCTTGGAAATTCACATCCATTTAAATACTATAGTCATTCGTCATGCTCCCCTCTCCGTTGCATATCTTCCTAATAAGATATTTAATCAAGATCAAATTCCGAATCTTGCATAGTACAATGAATCAGAACTAAGAGAAATGCCAATTAATATGTATCATTTAGCTACGTTCTCGTCTTGAATCTTTTGCTTCAATTTTTTTTCTAGGGTTATGGTGATATTTTCAACACTCATTTGTTTACTCAGTGCAATAATGACTATTTCAAGATTACTTAAGTTTATTACTTATAACCTTGCTTTTCAGATCTTCGGCAGCTCTGAATGTTATTCTACAAGCTCTATAGTGTTTGTAGCTGTGGTTTTACTACAGTTATGATTTGTAGCTAAATAGAAATTACGAAAAAAAGGGCCCCTTAAATCTCAAATTTAAGATCTAATTTACTGCCGAATAAGGCATTCATTTCTGAAAACAGTAATATGCGGAACACAGTATATTAATGGATACTAATACAATTTTCTTAAAAATATTATATTTTCGCAGCTGGTCGTCAAAAATAAATCTAAGCTCTGTTCTTTATTCTTTGCAACCATAAGAAGATCCCTCAAAGCGAAAGGAGATTGTAGTGTTAGCATACACAGAAATGTGAACAGTCCGAGCAGAACTGATTTGTCACTCTTGTTAACTTATAATGAGAGTTGCATTCTGTTGCATAAGCTTAGGCGAAGGTATAGTAAAACGGTCGTCTACATTACTGATTACTTGACCATCGGATACTTCACCACGCTACAGTTTACTTTCGTATTACTTCATGATTATTCTTGATTCAATTAGACTGTCCATTTAATATTTTTTATGTTCTACTTAGCTACTCCTGATAATCGCTTGCAGTAGAGAGGAAACAAGCGCACTGAAATATATAATCAAGACAACAAAGCCATCCAAAGACAAAGACCAAGCAAGCTGTTACCAACAAATGCATTTAAGATGCTACAATGTTGGCATAGCAGTGCGGAAGTCAGATTTTACTTCAATACAAAATACGAATGAAATAAAGTAAATTTCCACCCGAATAATGTTGTTACTTTCTTCTATTTTGTATTTGATTTCTTAAATTCTGACTCAAATACTATAAAGATTGTCAAGGAGGATGTAACTGTGCATGTTCTGCATTAAAAACTCCATATGCAATTTTCCAGCTTTTCCCCATGTGACTTACAATCTTTCGAAGTGCAAGGCAAAAGTTGACGAAAACTTATAGATAACTGCAGGTTCATGAGTCCATTTTCTTAAGACGGTCAATCCCGTAGTTCTGGTATTCTCAAAAAGAATCTAGAAAGTTTGTACAACGTGTTGCATTTGACTTTTAGGACAAGTTTCAAAACGAAATTGAAACAATCTGGGTGTGGCAGCTTAAACACTACCAATTAAAAAATAGTTTGTGAGAAGTTTAGCATGCAACCATCAGTGACAAGCTGCGCAAATTATTCATAGTCCTATCTATATTCAGTTTGCCTTGCAATTTTCCTATTTGTTGGTCTAAAATGCAAGAGCATAAAATCTGGATAAGTTCGTATTGAGTGCCATATCTTCGCTTAAACTTTTACAATTCTCGACTTGACAAATTAGGTAACCTGAATATTTCTATATGGATATTCTTCAACTAAAGGAGAGTTGGATTCTCTTACTAGTTGTAGTGCTGTGACAAGCAGTAAAAGACTGGAGTTAAACTTAAGCCAACATACATTTGCAGATTTACTTACATTTAGAACAGTGGCAACACTCAAGCGATAGTGCAGTATAAAATATAGCAAAAAACTCAATTGATTCTGTGATACAGGAGAACTCCTTGACGTTTCAAGATTTCAATAAAAACAATGCATTGGCCTTAAGTTACAGTACAACGGAGTGGCTTTAATTAAATCAAAAAGTTTGTTACAAAATTTTGAATCTAGAAATAGAAATATTTACTACGAATTCCATTCGATGTACCAAACTATTTTCATCAGTGTTAGAGATTGGTATGAAGTGACAATGGCGAATTCTATACTCTCTTGGAATTCTTTTTAGACTTCAAGCTGCCGATAGTCTTCATTCTACCAAGTACTTAATTCAAGTGTAGGTGCTATATAAATAGCTTTTATTATTCTTGTTATCAATCATGTTGCAAAATGATTTGTTATATATTTATAGAACTTTTTCCTTTCCCACCGCGTAATTGTCTTCATCATGAAAGTTGCAAAAGTATTATTAACATCAGCGTTGATTTTTTCAGCCTCTGCTTCAACTACTTTGATTGATGTTGTCACTGTTGTTGATGGTTCAACGGTGATTTCCACAACGACTTATTGTCCTGAAGATACCACACAACAAACACTGCAACCTCTAGATACTGATTATCCCGATTCAAATACACCTACTTCGACAGAAAATACTGAACTGTCACCATCGTCATCATCATTTACAGCAGGGAGTTTGACATCAATTTTCACCGAGACCACTGAGAATGCTGTTTACTCAACAATTGTTCCATCTTCGTGTGTCGCTACGGAGTATAAAGATGATACTGGCAGCTTAATATCAACATTCATATGCTCCGATGAAACTGTCTCAGGTCCTGTTACTTCTGAAAGCCAAATCATAGGAACAAGTAATCCAGAAAGTAAAATTCGTTCAACTGAAACTGAATCTCAAGAAGCAACGTCGCAGGAAGTAACCAACATTCCATCATCTTGTGAGGTTACAACAGTCACTGATAGCAGTGGCTCTTCAACAACAAACACTCTCTATTCATCAGAGGAAACATATCCATGCAGTGAAATATCTGACACTGAATCTGAATCCATAATATCCATATCGTCATCTGTATTGGACACTTCCATCACTTCAACTTTCCAAGACACAGAAACAAGCACAAGTTCGGAAGAAACCACGGAAGAAACCAATTCTGTCGAGTCATCTGCCGAAACATCAAGCTTCTTAGTTTCAACTGCTACCGTGGTCTCTACTACTGCCATCACCGTCACATCATGTTCCGACGATGCATGTTCTCGTGTAATGCGAACTACTGGTGTCACTGTTGTTACGGAGGGAACCACCATATACACAACTTACTGTCCTTTGACTTCTGCAACTCCACCTGAAGAATCATCATTTTCAGAAACGAGTACTATTTCGGATGTTGTCTCATTCTCCTCTCAAGCCGCAACATCCTTAGGATCTACATCCTTAGAATCTACATCTCAAGAA
>JAJMBF010000018.1:12072-259018 GCA_030565165.1 Nematodospora valgi
ACATCTCAAGAGACCACTTCTCAAGAGACCACTTCTCAAGAAACTGCATCTCAAGAAGCAACGTCGCAGGAAGTAACCAACATTCCATCATCTTGTGAGGTTACAACAGTCACTGATAGCAGTGGCTCTTCAACAACAAACACTCTCTATTCATCAGAGGAAACATATCCATGCAGTGAAATATCTGACACTGAATCTGAATCCATAATATCCATATCGTCATCTGTATTGGACACTTCCATCATTTCAACTTCACCAAGCATTGAAACAGGTTCAACCTGGGAAGAAACCACCTTAGTTGAGTCAAGCTCTTTGAGCTCACCTACTATTCTGGTTTCTACTACTGCCATCACCGTCACATCATGTTCCGATAATGCATCTTCTCATGTGACGCAAACTACTGATGTCACTGCTGTTGCGGAAGGAACCACCATATACACAACCTATTGCCCTTTGAATACTGAAATCCCAACAGTGGAGTCATCAATTCCTGCTCAGTCGTCGAACATTCCTGAACAGCCAATTGGAGATCTCACTATTGCTACAGAAAAAGCAACTAGTACTACCACTTCTGTTCCAATAACCACTATAGAACAATCTACTGAATCAGGCCAAGCAACTCTCTCGGAACAAACTAATACCGTGCCTCGAGGAAGTACTGTTGCTGCCATTTCTACAACACTAAGTGTCAGTATTATAAATACATACACCGCTTCATTTTTACCTTATGAAGCAGGTGCTGGTATCCAGAAACCTGTTTATGCACTAGCATTAGCTGCTTTAGCATATATCTTTTGAATTTAGGCTTAATCTTTCGTGGAACTTAGGGTTCTCAATTATTTTGATTGACAGTGGATCTGTGTTTATAGGTTATCTTTTTTAACAATTGCATATTTATTATATTTCCTGTATTATTTCTATATTAACTACATTTTCGATTTAATAAGTGATGTAACTACATAAGCTTGTGAATTGGGATGGTGAATTGGGCACACTTTTCTTTACATTGTTACATTACAAAAGATGTATAATCAGCTGTTACTAATATTTGAAGTTTGTTGACGGCGAACTGTGAAATATAATAGAGAGTAATCTACCAGATATGATAAAGACAGTTTAACAAATAGATCTCCGACTCATTTGGCCATTACTGAGCTAGCTTTTTGAGTACTTGTGACGATCGCATAGAGACATCTATAAATGAGTGATATATCAAGTCCTTGGTATCAAACAAAGTTGACAATGCAATGCTTTTAATTGTCTGAATTTATGTTAGTAACGACATTCTAATGAGTTTATCTCAGCTGCTTTCATCATGTAGGTGTTAGATGATTTCAAATTACCCCAGAAGACATTGTAAGTGGGTGCAATCATGACGATAACGCATGTTAATTCTAATCATTTAAAAGCAATTAAAGTACAAAGTACAGTTTTACATACACTTGAACAGATCTTGTTGAAAGTGGTGAGAAGGATTTAAAATTTTCTTCGCTAGAATTTGCTTCATATTGTCGTGTTTTATATGCACTACATTAGCTTCGATAACTAACTAAAGCATCACACCAAGATTGCAAAATATGGATCTTTTTAACATTTGCAATTTCTGCTTCATCTTCTTCATCTTCGACATTGACTGTTGAATTTAATAAACCTGTATTGAAATTAGCTAGTTCATTCTCAGTTTTACTTGTTATAGCATTCATATTTTCAGCACGTTGCTCAGAAATTACTTGATCTTTTTGACTCAATTCACCTTTATGTGATGGAGGTAATGCTGACACTATATAGACACACCAGGATTCGATGGAATTAAACCAGTCATTAGGTTTGATCGGTCTATCAATTAAAAAGAAAAATTTAGTTAACAAGCTTATTTCTTGTGATTTAGGAGGATCAGAAAATAAAATTGCTGATCCGTCAACTTCCATATTGTCATCATTTGTAGTTGGCTGTAACGCATCCAATGCTTTAACGTTATAATATATGTCCTTTGGTTCTGAAGCAAGTAGGAAACCTGTGGCCCTTTCACTGTATATCACCTTGTTGACATAGTCAATTTTGGAATTTTCGAGTTTTCCACCGTTAATCAACTTCAATATCAAAAATTCCAAATCTTTGTCATTTACTTTTAATTCATCACATATGAACTCGAATCTGACTGCAGAATAAGCTTTGGTATAATTCAATAACTTCCTTGATCTTAGATTGTTTAGTATCTGTTCTGATGCATGAGAGAAAATATCATCTTGAAAAAAAGGATCATTGTGAGAAAGTATACGTTGAAAATCAGCTAATGAAAAATTATGGTATGCCTTGATCAATGCTTTCAAATTATTGAATTCCGGTGATTGTGCATAAGTTTGAGTCTCTTGAGATTCGAAAGGATCCAACTCACTTTCTGTCAACAATGAACACAAGGCAAGATATTTCAAAAGCTTATTTTTTGAAGTAGAACCAGCTTCATCGTAACTTTTAAAACTTTCATAAAATTTCAACCTTGACTTTTCATAATTACCTCTATAAAATTGCACTTTTGCTCCACATTCTCTGATGGTGCCTAGGATCTTAGGATGTGTAACTGCTGTAGTGATTTTTAGACTCATTCTATATAGCTGACTCATTCTTGGTAGATTGAGCATCTGCATACGGGACAAGTACTCAATTTCTCCTGCAATGACTTCGAGCGTAAATGACTTCTGTATTGACTCGGGTGACTGGCTAAGCTTCGTATGTATCTTATTAAGTAAATCGGGTATCTCATCATAGACTTCGTTCTCAAGATAGAGGTTCAATAAGTTTGAGTTGATTTTCAACCATAATCTATCATTATTCAAATCAGAATGATCTAGTAAAATCTGATAAAACTCATTTATAAAAGATAAATCTGAAACTGTAGAACATCGTACAATCATTTTGGATATCGAGTCTTCAAAGTACGATTTACTTAGCTTGGATGATAACGGAAATATTTGCTTCAAAGTTTCTAGAACCAATTGATAGTTTTGTTGGTTGAAATATAGTTTAATCAATTGTTTGTAAGATTTGAAAATCCATTCGTACTCATCGTCATCAATGGGATTTATATGTACAATTCTCTTGAAGTCATCAATTGCCACATCTGGCTCGTCATCTTTAAACCCTTTTGCTGAATAGTATTTATTTTCCTACAAGTATGTTAATATACGCCAAGTTAAAATACATGATTCTATAAAACACGTACAATTCCTGTATCTTCGTCTTCATCTATTTCATCATTTTCATCATTGGACTCAGCATGGTCGTCGTCTTCTTCAAATTCAAATTCATATGATTCTTCTGAAAAGAATTCTTCATCTGACATGTTGCTACTTGTTTGACAGCAAGAGTTGGTTTAGAAACTTATCATTTTTTGCTTTGATTAATTCGAAAAAGATATTTGAGCAAGTGTACACGTAGGTGTTATTTTGCAATCAAAATCACCTAATTGGAATCTTTCAATTGGGAGCTAAACTGGAAAGTAATTTCTAAATCCCAGTATTTTCAATGACCAGATACTTCAAATTACTTTTAAAAACACTTGGAATTAACTTCATCTACACTTCGTGAAGATTATGTGAGCAAATAAATAAAATAATTCAACTTATTTTCCATGAATACTTGCTAATTGTTAGATTAAAAAAAGTATGAAAAAATAAACTAGTCATATCATAGAGGGTTTCACAAAGTTGCTGAACTGTGCTTAAATATCCTAATCAGAGTCAAACAATAACAATAACACCTCTTACAACACATAGCCCCAAATGGTCATTTAACATCTTGGTACTATTAACTTCATGGAATAGGCGGCACTTCTCAGTTCAATAATTTATTTGATCATTAAAGTAGAACTTCGTCAAAATTGGCTGATAGACTAAAGGAGAGATAAAACAAGATAATTTGAAGCATGTTTAGAAGTGTTTTTATGCCATGCTAGTACGGACGTTACAGTACTAAAAATAATCGTTCATCACCATATTCAGTAGCGAGAAAAGTAGATAAGAGGGTAATAATATACGAAGCGTCAAAGATTTGAACCTGTTCTAGGAAAACGCTACCGCTACATAAGATATCATTGGATGGGTTTAAAAGGTTGTGTGAAGGAATAATCACCAACTATCAATTGGGATATCACTATGTGTAATGGTCACGTGTATCACGGAGTTTCTTAGAAAAAGAATTCTGGTATTACATATTATGTTCTTTTAAAAGTGTTGAATCCGTATAGGTTTGTATTCGTTCAGCTTGTTAGTAAATACAATCTTAACCTCGTTAGAATTCGCTTTTATCACCGGAGTGTTTCGGAAGTTCTAAATCGATAAGACCCGAACCCATGGAATTCAACAGCCAGCGAGATCGATGATGAATAGGAATCATCTCAAATGCAGCTACTCTGTAATACCAAGTACGATTCATTTGTAATCTAGCGAGTTCTTTGCATATCTTAGGTGGATAACCGAGTTCGATCAACTTGTGGCATTGCATTGTTTATTATTGCTCTTGATGTAAAAATAATTTAAGATAACCCCGCTAACGTTAACGTAAGTTATTATCTTAAAGATAGATTATGAGTAAAGCTTGTAAACTCAATTAATTGAAACTACTTAAGAGATGGAAGCAGGATAATTTGAGACCTATTCGTAATAATTTCGTACTCTCAGGAGTAACGATAGCAAGGAAGCTTCCAGGTGGTACGACATCATAAATAAAATAAAGAGAACCATAAAGATGATTAGGAAATGTACATCAAAGGGTGAGGAAAGGCATAGCAATAAACTCCTTTGGAGTAATGGCACCAATACCCTAGATACCATTTGATCGATTGTTAGTAATTGTATTGATGGGTAGTCACTGCCAACTGAATAATATTTGGAACGATTCACGTGCTCAGCATAACACCACGTGAGCTCTAGGGGAACTTGAACTAATTCACCTTGATCGCACAACGTTCAGCAAGAATAAATGACTCCGATGTAGTGTAACGGCTATCACAGTTCGCTTTCAAGTTTAACAACTAAAGTTCCGAGCAGACCGGGGTTCGACTCCCCGCATTGGAGTATTATTTTTATTTTATCTTCTCTGGAGTTTTAACTCTTTTAGCAATACTTGAAAACGACATTTTATGTTTCTTCCTTACCATATGCATCACGTTTTGAGTAACTTTTTGCTGCAAAAATATTGGATGAAAAGAGAAATTTTCTTGGCCGTCAAAGCAGAAGCTGTAGCACTTTGCACGACAGGTAAGCCATTGACACAAAGAAGATCAAGGTTGTGCAATTATAAAACTTTAATTTACTGGATGTTGTTACCCACGTATGCTGCCGAGGAAAGAATGCAGTGCATCTACAACGGTATTGGGATATTTTGCGAGAAACAGTCAAAAGTTCAAAGTCTGGTCAAAACCATGCTTCAATCCCTGGTATAACATAGGATATCCACTTGTAAACGCTTCTATGCAAGACTTAATTTCTTCGATTGGGATGTTAAGAGGTGTCTGTATGCAGTTCAAGTGGAATTCGTAGGGGGTTAAAAAGTTAAATATCCTGAAGTAAACTTTTGCAAAACTTCATATATGGAGAAAAGGAACTAGCTTGTGCCGACTCCGACATCTGCTCATCAAGCAGATTCTTACACTGAAGTATAAGTGTTCAGAGCCCTCATTTTTTAAGAAGCCATGAGCACAGAACCATAAATACAATCTAGTTTAACATCAATTTGTATATTCAATCTATAATAATCAGGAACCACGCAAACCAATACTATCTAAAAAATGAAAATCGAGGAAATCAAATGTATAAACATTTAAATCGTTGTACAAAGAGGAACAAAACTAACGACGACACTGCCAATAATATTAACAATATCCACTTGATCATTTCCGTTATTCTCTTCATTCTCTTTACTCTCTTAAAGTTATATCGCCTTTTTTTCATCATTTTTTCATCTATTATTTCGTCACTGGGTAGTATGCTGTAGTGCTTGTGCTCAGTTTCATCTAGATCTCCTAGCAAGTAAGGGGTAAGCATTTGAAAAGCAAAATCTGAATGTCCAACATCCATGAATGCTTCCGTTGCATCAACACCACCACAGTCGTACAAAACTTCAACCCCACCTGGATGGTCTTTTGAAAATGAAGTTAAATCGTAAACTTTGTTGTAAATTATCATGTATAGATCATCTGGTTTATCGTGATTCTTGACATCTTTTAAGGAATAAATTCGCCTGGAAGATCGAGACATGTCTAAGATTTTTGATTGTATTCTGGATGGATTGTTTTTAAGATAAATCATACAAATGGGCAATAATAAGTATAGGTATAGTCAGATTGAAAGAAAACAATCATGAACAAATGATAAAAAGACAACTACCCGACCCAGCTCCTTTCAATTGGTCATAGTATTATACTTAAACAATACCATAAAAAAATGAAAAAATAATAATTCATAACTTTATTCTTCTTCTTCAACATGGGCAAAAAATACACTAAAATTTAATGAGAAGAAAATTCAACTATCGTCGTGCACCAGCCACAAAACGTAAGGACCAAAGCAGAAAAAGTGGACAACACAAACCAAACTACTATTGCTATTCAATGGTTACACCAAAGTAATTTGTTAACTATAGTAGAAATCTAGACGACATCATTGTCATTTAATAGAATAGTCATCCTCACTTTTTTTTTCTTTTGCTTTTCATAGTCATTTGGCATTCATGAGTCATAGATCAATTGCATTACCTTCGTCAAAGAAAACACATCTGGAGAGACATAAACAAATTCTCAAACAACTTTTGAAGGAAGAACCAAATAGAGTATGTGCAGATTGTAAGGTTACAAAGAACCCAAGATGGGCATCTTGGTCTTTGGGTTGTTTTGTATGTATTCGGTGTTCAGGAATTCATAGAAGTATGGGTACACACATTTCTAAAGTTAAGTCAGTAGATTTGGATGCATGGACAGATGATCAAATTGAAAATATGATTAAATGGGGTAACGAAAAATGTAACTTGTATTGGGAAAGCAAGTTACCCGATGGTTATATTCCCGATCAACTGAAGATTGAAAATTTCATAAGAACTAAATATGATTTGAAAAAGTGGACTAGTTCTCACACGATACCTGATACTTTGACTTTAAAAGTGTCAGCGAAGGGTAATTCCATGCAACAACCAGCTTCCCCTGAGAAACAAAACAAACCTGCATCCACATCGCATTCTGTGAATTTACTAGACGAAGGTTTCGGTTCAGTTACATCATCTTCAAAACCTTCTCCACCGGTAAAGACTTTTCAAAAGGCAGCACAAAAGGCAGCATTACCTCCACCGCCACCACCTCCTCAACAGCAGCAACTTTCACAGCTAAACAATCAGATCCAATCAGCTCAATCTACAGGCGGAAGCATTTCGAATGCTGGTAGACCGGATCTCAAGAAATCAATACTTTCCTTGTATGCATCTCCATCCTCATCAAGTAGCTTTATTCAACAACCAAAAACCAGTTCATCTGTCAATTCGTTATCTAGCTCACTAGCAGGATTGAGTTTCCAACAACCTCATGTGGGTTCAGGTTCAGGTTCAGGTTCAACGTCTAATTTACAGCGTCAAACTTCAACGAATGTATATTCCAAACCACAATCAATTTCAGCTGGCTCACTTCAAACTCAAAAACAAGCTTCTGTTGCACCTTCCTGGAATAATGAATGGAATGATTCTTCGTCATCCATAAGTAGCAACAAACGTGGTACTTCCATAAATTCCAATAGCCTAGATGATGATTTATTCAGAAATGTATGGAGTTAGCATTTGATATTTATGTATTTCTAAACGTACATCTTTATAATTATGTAATTACTCTACCTCTAATGACCACCAGTAGTTGGTAAACCAACATACACTTTGAATGAATCGTAAATTAGCCATTGGAATCCAGTTAATGTACCTATCATAAGAATTCTAATGGGTAAACCATTCCATAAACCTGTAAATCCGATTTTTTGATAAATTCTACTCAATGCTTGACCGGTACTTTCTGTTGGTTGTTTATCTGAATTGATTTTTGAAACCATGACATCAGCAGGATGAGAGACAAGTGCACAAAAAATACCAGCAATATAACCACCGGCGAAAGATACCCCAGTTTGTTGTAAACTTGTGAATTGATCTTTTGGTTTTCCGAAGTACTTGTAGATTTGATTGACGATATTTTCAAAAGATGCAAATTTAACCATAGTGTAAGGAATTTGTCTGCACCATAAGGGTAACAAACCTTTATATAACTCTCCATATCCCCCGGCATGGACAATTTTGCCCCATCCATCGAATACAGAGTTTGCAAAAGGCGGAATGGTAGTTTGAGTTTTCACTTTAATTGTTTCCCATGGACATAATGCCACATCGGCGAGAAATTCAGCAGATGCAGAAGCAGCAAGGAAAATTCCCGTCTGGTAATCTCTTGTTACTTTTGGACCTACTAAATCACTATATTTTTTTTTGAAAATTTCATAGAATCCATACTTACCAGCTCCTTGAAAAGAATAACCAATGAATGTAGCCCCGACACCCGTGAAAATAGAATCACTCGAAGTTTTCAAGATTGTCTTCCAACCTTGCATATTTGACTTGTAAAGATGTCCATCAACTTGACGACGACATTTGACCAAGTCCAACGGAGTCACTGCAGAATGAGTTGGACCACAGGCAATTATACCACCAAATGTACAAGCAGCATAATATTCAGGTGTGAATAGCTGAATTTTACCTTTTGTAGGCGAAGAAGAAGAAGATCCCCCTGATACGTTTCCAGTAAATTTTTTTAATTGATCATGGACTGGTTGAGCGATAGAGTCTGCTAAGTTTCCAGCCATTGTGAATGAATAGTTATGAGTAGATACAAAATTAAGAAAATTGTGAGAATCAGATCTCCGCCATTCATAGAATTAGTGCCTATTTTATGCGTACTTACTATTCAATATTGCTGAAGTTTAGGGGGTGGGCCAAATTGATTAGCAACCGTTTGTGCCGTGGCACGCATTATATGCATTGAGAAGTTGATAAGAAAAGTCTTGGACCCGTCTTCATGACATCTGGATAGATCAGGCTCAAGAACTAGTACGACCGATTTGCTCTTTCAATAACATCGGTTCTAGGGTAGCTTGCTGTCGTTTTGTAGTATTCCTATGTAAAATACACACCACGAATGAAGAATTACATATACAAATATGGAATAAGTTAATAAAAAACTCCGATAGAGTTCCACCGGATATAAAATCACATACCAGCTGTGACTTCATTGAATATAACGCCGTCATTCATCCAGCTTTGACCAACTTAATCTGCCATTCGACTTCACTTATTTTCATTTCGGTCCCATCTTCATCGACATCGGCTCAGTCGTCCATCAATCCAATTCCTTGCACTACCTCTTCACATTTCTGCACTCAAATTGATCGTCATGTATAAATTCGATAAATCTTAGTCCTTGAGCTCTGATTTCAATATATCACTTAACTCTTATCCAATTGTACCCAACCTCTCAATGGTTGCATATCTTTCGTGACGACATGTTTTGCATTTTAGAAACACATTAACTATTCTCCTGAAACCTGTCACTTCGTATTGCCGGAGCTGCTTCACTTTGATAGGTTTTGGATGGTATGGTTTACATCCATTACATTAACCCGAAATTTGTAATCATGGGGATCCTCCATCGTGTTCACGGGTCCAACTTCTTGAACGTTCTGCAACTTAGCTTTTGCTTGTAAGATGTATGTTAACATAGTTTGACAAAGAGAGAAGAAACATTTGGATTGGGATCGTCTTGGGTGCCATTTATATTGTAGATTGTTGCAAAACTGAAATATATATCAGAAAGACTAAGACCCTCGATTCCCAATTTGGATTTGTATGAGAGCTAATGCAGAATTGTTAGTCACTATCAACAAAACACATCCAAATGCGAGTAAAGACCAAAATACTTATAAATTTGCATCTCTGCACTATTCCAATGCCATCTGAGTCAGCATACTTTCCTGGTCAATTAAATCTATCTACAAATAGTAACTATCCACATCAAAAACCACATAATCCATACATTATCATCTACAACATCATATTCATCGTTACTACTCTGCCTACTCTAGGTACGAGATATTCCCCAATTCACATCGGTTATCGAGACTTCCTCATTCGTCTTTTCATCAACATCGTACCATTCCCCGTCTTGCAAATCAATTTCGCTGAACTTGGTGCCCGTTTCCAATCCAATTGCTTGAAATTCTCCATTTGGAATAAACTTGATAAAATCAATACCTCTAGCATCAATCTCGATGATTGCCACCAGTTTCTTAGAGCCGTTTTGTAATTTCCCACCAGTTCGTGATACGCTTGCAGAGTGTTCATATTTACACTCTTTGCATTTGAATACAAAACTTGCTTCACCTCTTGATCCACTGATTTCATGTTTCTCAAACCGATTGATATGGATTTCCTTGTCGTGAATAGTTCGACACTTTGTACATTCAATCTGGAAAACATACTCATATGGCTGGTCTGTGGTATCTACCGGCTCCAAATCAGTGACGTTCTCTAATTCTGCTGATACTTTCAATAAGAATTTGACCATTGCGAGCTTTAGTGAAAGAAGTTATATTATATATTCCTTGCCAAAAAAAGAAGAAAAACAAGTGTAAGCGAGTGTCATGAAAAGCGACACTGAGAAATTTGACACAGAGAATCAAGAGATGCAATATTTAGAGCCCACTATACTGAAATTCGGTATGCACAGCTCTGGTGGTAGCGAAGGGATCAACAGAATGGTAGGTGATGATTTGTACCTCTTTTGAGCCCAGCGACGGCCTGATCTGCTACCAAGCAAAGGAGTGCCCTAGTCTGTGTTTCGACGGATCAGGTAACACAGTGTGACAAAGCAGGTCTCTTTGCACGGTACATCGTCAACAGCAATCAGAATGACAAATCTATTCGGATCATTTGTTTTTGTGTTGTTTCTTCTTCTATAACTGTGAAATATCTGTTGTTAATCTCTGATTGAAAAGAAGAGGAAAAAAAGCTCTTGATCTTCAAGTCAACCAACTGCCATACTACAGACAATTGAGCAACACACAAGACCATCATTTCGTATTTCACAACGCTGCATCTACATCCTCAGACATACATGATACCTTTATAGGTCTTACTGCCAGAATATCAGGATCATCATTGACGCGCTCGCCATCCATTGTCCAAATCTACCCCACCTTGTCATCATACATATTTTTCAATAACCGTGTCTCGGATTCCATTGCATTCAAACCATTGAATCATACATAAGGTATCTGTCCATATCGGCATGTCCAAAGAGAATCGAATATCAATCGCAACAATACACCCTCCACCGTCGTCGAAAAACCACAGTCCAGATTTTTCAGATATTGTAGGGGGGGAAGATTTAGAATTTCGACAAACACAAGACCAAACATTTCCAATTATTCATAAAATAGATACATTGGGGCACATTTCACCCCCGAGAATATTATCACAATGCTCGACAAACCAACTAATAACGCTAGCTGGTGCGGCTTCCGGATTTCTTGCTGGTGTGGTTGTGTGTCCATTGGATGTGATTAAAACAAAATTGCAGGCACAAGGTGGAAGTGGCAAATATCGTGGTTTCAGAGGAACTTTGAAGACCATCCTTCGGGAAGAAGGTGTTAAGGGGTTGTACCGTGGGTTAATTCCAATAACTGTTGGGTATCTACCAACCTGGACAATATATTTCACGGTTTATGAACAGGCTAAAAAGTTTTATCCAACGTTTTTACACAAGTACGATATAAATAATGCATCATTCATTCATTTCTGTTCTGCCTTGACTGCAGGTATGACAAGTTCCATAGCCGTTAACCCTATATGGGTTGTCAAAACAAGATTGATGGTACAAAGTAATAAACCTAGCGACAATAAATACAAAGGAACGATAGATGCTTTCATGAAAATGTATCGAGATGAAGGTATTAGAGTTTTCTATAGTGGATTGGTGCCATCGTTATTCGGCTTATTGCATGTTGGGATCCATTTTCCAGCATATGAGAAATTGAAGAATATTTTCCATTGTAACAAGTTAGAGAAACATGAAGTGTCAGGCTTATTGTGGAGATTAATTGCAGCATCATCGATCTCTAAAATGGTTGCAAGCACGATCACATATCCTCATGAAATATTGAGAACCAGAATGCAGATAAGACATGAAGGTCCGAATTTCAACGTCAAACACTCTTTATTCAAAACAATTTCCGAAATTTGTCATCGCGAGGGATTGAGAGGATTCTATACTGGATATTTAACAAATTTAGCAAGAACTGTGCCCGCAAGTGCGGTTACATTGGTAAGTTTTGAGTATTGCAAGACGTATCTATTAGAAATAAGTGGAAGGAATAGAAAATTGACTCATTAACGACGACTTTGCATCATAGAGCATGAAATCATTTCGTATTCATTTTTTGATTATATATTTTTGTATGTATAATTCTGATTTATTTATTTATTTATAGACATCGTTAATTCACGCTCATCACAAGAAATTACTTTCTATCATCAATTTGTATGTTACATCGTATGGACTGGCTCGAGCTTTCAGCTCCATCATGATCTGTGTCGCATTGGCAGAGAAATACAAATCTCACAGAATTTTTTTGAGGCGATTTCACGAAGCAAAAAAGGATCAATAGTAAAGCTGCACGTATACTGAATCTGTCCTCTCTAGTCTTTATTGTATTATGAGAATACCCATATTTACATTGCTATCACTATGTCTATCACAAATAATGCCATCCTCGGAAACTGAAGGAGGATTAGATCAGAATCCAAAGATACAGTCCAAAGAGGAATCAAAAGAGAGCCCCCCGATTCGTCCAACATTGCCTCCGGCTTTGGCAACCTCAGAATTCGATAAATTAACAAGCGAAGGATTAACTTTTGTTGAGTTTTTCTCACCTTATTGTCACCATTGTAAGGAGTTTGCACCGACTTGGCAACAGGCATATGAAATATTCAAAACTAAATTTGATCATTTGAACATTGATATGAGACAAGTTAATTGTGTCGAGAATGGTGATTTATGTGACCGAGAACACATTGATTTCTATCCAAATTTGTTGTTGTATGCCCCAGAAAAGGATAAAAATGGGAAATTGACAGGTACGGTTGAAAACATAGATTCGTTCCCACGTAATGTTGAGAAAAACGTTGAGAACTTGGTCAAGTATTTGCAAGAGTCTGTGTCTGAATACGATTCAGGTGCGATAAACATGCCAAGCTCATCCAAAATGCTAGGTACTGATGAGATGCTAAAAATCATAAGTGGTGAAATTGATAAACCATATTTTGTGACTTTCTTCCCGGCCAATTTGAAGCAATGGGAAAGTGTAAATAAAGGAGGGAAATTGAGATTTAATGATAAATGTATTGACTGTATCCACACTAAACAAATTTGGGATAGACTATCAAATAAAGTCTTGACAATTGCACAAACTGGTCATTTATTGTGTCACGAAAATCCAACAATATGTGACAAACTAGAGTTAGGTGATTTACATGATAAAAGAAAAAGTAGTGTTCCCAAGTTTATTATGTTTTTACCCAAAACCAGGGGGACAATCAGATTTGATTATGATGATGAAATTGAAGTGTCAAGGATGAAATGGTGGGTTACTAAATTATTTGAAAATAGTGCATATGAAGTGATTTCTGCAAGAGGCATAACTGACGTTATGGAGTATACTAAAGTTTTACCAAATAAACCAATTCCGCAAAATTATCCATTAAAAAGTAAAGTCACTGTATTATTCTACTATGATGTGGATACCGTTACGAATGAAGATGAAGCAATATTGCCACATCTTGTAAGGACATTGCAAAAATCTCCATTCAATATCCAATTGTATAAAGCAAAGCATACAACGATTGAAAAAAATGTTCAGATAATGGGTGAAGAATTGATCCAATATATAAACTATGATGAAGATAAATATGAGTATGATAAATCTCTACAGGTTGCAACTACATTAACTTCAAAACCCACAATCATTATATTTAAAGATAATTCATTGATTGTTGATATTTATCAAAGTTTTGCCGTGGAAGATATGAGGATATATGAAAGGGTTGAGAAGTTTCTCGAAAAAGCACAGTATCCATTATACACTGAACTTTTACCTGAGTTGACTCCATTTTATTTTAGTAAAACAGAAGAATTAAGGGATCAGAAAGTTGTTGTGTTATTCGTGGACCTTGATGATGTGAAAGGTACGGATGAGCAATTATATCACTTATCGTTGGCTGCTCATGAGTACCACTTCTTAAAGAAACAACATTATTTTAATCAAGTTGTGCAACAAAGACAAGATAAAGTAGAACGAGTCAGAAAATTTGAAGCACAAAACGCAGACACGGTAGCTATCTTGCAAGAAATGAGAAAAGAAATACCTCATTTATGGGATAACGATGAAGTGTTGTTTACATTCATAAATAAGCCGAAATCTTCACAATTCAAAACTGTAAAAGGTTGGAAAATCAACCCTGACGATTATTCTGTTGGTGATGTGGTTATTGTTTCGAAAGATCATAGATACTTACGGAATGAAAATATTCAAGGTACAAAGTTGAAAAATGATCCCAAGATAATGATAGACGTGTTAATGTCATTATTGAAAAAGGAAAATAAGATCAAAATGGGAATTTTGGGTAGTCCGTATGGAGGAATTTTCAGTTTCATGGACACAATCCATGATTATGGATTCTTGGGATATCTTGCACTCTTTATATTCATATACCTATTCATAACATTGATACTAAGGATCAAAAAGAGAAAATTCAGAACAACCCAGGGAATAATTGCCAGTGCCATGCCCAAAAAGGACTAGCACTTAAGAAGGATTGACATGCAACAATTTAGCTTCGATTTCTATAGATTTCTTGAAACTATTATGTAATGATTTAATTGTAATATTACCCTGACCACTAACTTCACTGAATGGCGGAATAACCATTTTCTCAGGGATGTTCGTCCCTTTGCGAATCAAACAGCAGTCATACACAACCGAACCAGGATTTAACACACAATTATCCTCGATTATAACTCTATTACCAAGACTCTTGGATTTAACTACACAATTCTTCCCAATTATGACATATGCACCAATAACGATTCCCTTGGTCTCAATGTTTGAATTTAGATACGTGTATTTCCCAATCTGCACAGGATGAAGAACCATAATGCCTGGATTGATAGTTACGTTTGGTGATAGTTGGATGTCCGGTGGGAGCTGAGCGGTTCGGGCTACTCTAGAGCCTGAGGGCATTTCTATCCAATCTGTCATTTCTCAGCGACGCGAATTCTTTTTTTTTCTTGATTTTGAGTCTGGTAATGAATTAATCGACCAGAGATAATCAAGCAAGCAACTCTGACCGGTGGATCTGTGAGAGAGACTGGCTGGCTGTCCAAGAGGTTGAAAGAAGAGAACAAATTCATGGGCGGTGTATACTTTTTGAACTCCGACGAATTGTTTACAGTTGATGAGAACGTCATTATAGCAACACACTGCAAGATTCGATGTTTGATTAACAGACCAACAGATACACAGATACACAGATACGCCGATCAACAGACGTGTGCAAACAAAGACAAGACAGCAGTTTGATGCCCTCGTGCTCAATGCCAGGATGTACCTTTGAAAGTACTTCTATTGTCATAATCAGCGCATGTTAAAAAATAATGCCGCGTGTTGTTTTCTTCTATATGTATCTACCTCGTCACCAGCTACTTTGTATAAACAAACTTTTTTTGGTAACACCAACAAACTCATCTTGTTTCAAACATCATATTGACCAGAATGTCAGATAATTTATTTAGAATCAATTGTGGATATCAGAACTACGATTGGGGCAAAATTGGCTCATCGTCAGCTGTCGCTCAATTTGTTCACTCGTCAGATCCTTCGGTCGAAATAGATGAATCAAAACCGTACGCTGAATTGTGGATGGGTACCCACCCTTCGGTCCCCTCCAAAGCAGTAGATTTGAATAACGCTACATTGCGTGATTTGATCGGATCCAATCCAAAGCACTATTTATCAGAGTCTATAATTGAAAAGTTTGGCTCATCTAAAGAGTTGCCATTTTTATTCAAAATATTGAGTATCGAGAAAGTCTTGAGTATTCAAGCTCACCCTGATAAGAAATTGGGTGCCCAGTTACACGCAAGTGACCCTAATAACTACCCTGACGATAACCACAAACCAGAAATGGCCATTGCGGTGACTGACTTCGAAGGATTCTGTGGCTTCAAGCCTTTAGAACAGTTGGCTGCCACTTTGCAATCAATTCCTGAAATAAACGAAATTATTAGCCAGCACTTGGTAGATGAATTCGTTGAAGGTATCAAACCAGAAGCCGAGACAGGTTCAGAAGATGATAAATGGAATAGAAAACTATTGCAAAAAGTATTCGGCAAATTGATGAACACTGACGAATCAGTTATACATACCCAAGCTCAAAAATTGGTCAAAAGATCAGGAAATAACCCTGAAACTTTGAACAAAATCGACAAACGATTATCTCTTTTGATTCAAAGGTTGAATAAGCAGTTCCCGAATGATATTGGATTATTTTGTGGATGTCTTTTGTTGAATCATGTCAATTTGAATAAAGGAGAGGCCATGTTTTTGCGAGCAAAAGATCCTCATGCATATATTAGCGGTGATATAATCGAATGTATGGCCGCTTCAGACAATGTCGTGAGAGCAGGATTCACTCCGAAATTCAAAGATGTAAAAAACCTAGTTGAAATGTTAACATACTCCTATGATTCAGTTGAAAAACAAAAAATGAATGCTCAAAAGTTCAACAGATCCAAAGGAGATGCACACAAATCAGTTTTGTACGATCCGCCAATTGCAGAATTCTCGGTATTGCAAACCATATTTAATACAGATGGCGGTAAACAGTTTTTTGAAGGTTTTAAAGGACCTTCTATCATCATTGCAACTAATGGTACAGGATATATCCAAATCCAAGGCGATGAATTGTCAAAGCAAAGAATTGATACTGGTTATGTATTCTTTGTTGCACCCAACGTTGAAATTGAATTAATTGCTGATCCTCAAGATCAAGAGTTCACAACTTATAGAGCCTTTGTTGAGGCTTGAGGCACAGCACACATAACAAATAAAGAAATACAAATAGACTAGCACCTACTCCCAAGTACCGAAACCACAAAATGACGCACGAAACACGTCTACCTCATTCTCTAAGTCTTTTGCTGGGCGATCTGATCTGGCCGATATCGATAAATGGTAGATCCGTGCGTGTTTTTACCAAAAGCCATTTTAAAGTAGAACTCGCAATTTCGCTCTCACAGGAAAATTTTTTTCCACATTGAGTTATCGTTACTTACAAAGATATAACCCCAAATTCATATCATACTTTTTTAGCGGTCAATCTCAATTGAACAACCACAAGGACGGAGAGACCACATCAATCACACAGCCCATAATGTCAGACGAAAAGGAAATAAGAATCCCGGAAACAGAAGAAGAGAGAGCCGAAAGATTAGCTAAACAAGAAGAAATAGATCAACGTTCGATATATGTAGGTAATGTCGACTATCAGAGCACACCGGAACAATTGGAAGAATTTTTCCATCCAATTGGGATGATCGAAAGAGTGACCATATTGTTTGATAGATTCAGTGGCTTGCCTAAGGGTTATGCATACGTTGAGTTTGAGAAGATTGAAAGTGTTTCCAAGTCTGTTGAAGAATTGCATGGGAAATTGTTCAGAGGAAGAGAGATCAGAGTCACTCCTAAAAGAACAAATTTGCCTGGATACAGAAAGAGAGGCGGATTTAGAGGTAGAGGTGGCTTCAGAGGCAGAGGATCGAGAGGCAGGGGTGGTAGAGGAAGAGGAGGCAGAAGAGAAAATGGAAATGGCGAAGTTGAGGTAGAAGCTGAAGCTGGAACCGAAACAGCTGAATAGAGGTTCTGTTGCGATTGTTTTCTGATTGATTTTGAAAAAGGGTATTCCTTGTTTATTTTTTAGGATTGATCACCTAGAGTTTATATAGGATTTTCACTTCTTAGTATAAAATTTTTTTATTGTTGTTTGACAATCTGCCCACTCAGACTATTGTAGCCGAATTCAATCACAGAACTTATCGAACAACAGATCCCCTTTCCCACTTCTCTGTGGTGGGTTGATTAACAGAACTAAACTCAACGATCCATTGTCCTATGATTCTGTGTCGGTGAGCTTGACACAAAAATGAATATCACAGAAAAATAAAAATAAAAATTGATAAAAAAATTCGTTCTCATCTCATCTTCACCTTCACCAACCAGTACCTACACGTACAATAACACAATATGACATCAGTTAGAAAGAGAAAGATGGCGCGTTCATCAGTAAAGAAAAACACAAGGAGAGCCAAGGACAAGCAACGAAACATCAACATCCATTCGAATCCGATAATTGCTGCAAATTGGGACAAGTCTTTGACATTGCAACAAAATTATAAAAAGTTGGGACTCAGAGTCAAATTGGGGTTTAGGGCAGGTGGTATTGAACAAAAAGTCGAAACGTTATCAGATAGAAAGAAAAAAGATTACGTGAGTATATCTGAGATCGAAAATTCAGACGACCCGTGTATGATTCCAGAAGGTGAAGCCAGAATAATCAGAGACGACAATGGAGATGTCGTGAAGGTTATATACGGGACTATGAAAGCCAAGGAGGAGGAGAAGGATGCGGGAACATCAAGTGTGGTGAAGCAGTTGCAAGAATATGCTGAACGTAATAGTAAGGTGAAAAAGGAAAGGCACCCTTCAGAAAGGGAAAACGAATGGCTCAAGTCTTTACATGAGAAATACGGTGATGATTACGATAAAATGAAATGGGATAAGAAATTAAATATATATCAGCAATCAGCAGGTGATTTGAAAAGAAGAATTAACAAATGGAAAAAGCTTAACAAAATATAAGCTAATCAATAGTATACAATAATACATTAAGGATTATTATTAAAGGTTATTATTCAATCAGATGGGTCTATTAATCTATATCCTGGAGGGCAAATTCTTATCTAGTACTTTATCAATTATTTCACTCAATATAGGCTTCAATTCACTCTTCTCGTATAGATCAATCAACCTATTTTCGCTATTCTGTAACTCAATCAACTCTACGAAATTTAGATCAATAGGAATATTTCCCAAATATGTTAAATTCAAACTTTCACTCAATAATTTCCCACCACCACTTGAAAATATATTGGTACATTCAGAACAGTGTGGACATATGAACCCAGACATATTTTCAACAATCCCCAATATCTCAAAATTAACTTTTTTACAGAAATTGATCTCCTTACGCACGTCAGCAGTTGCAACTTGTTGCGGAGTAGTCACGATAATTGCACCATCTATGGGCTGTGCAAATCTTAATTCTTCAGCGATTGCAATGTGCTCATCCGATGTGCCTGGTGGAGTATCAATAAGCAAATAATCTAGTGGTTCTGATGCACTCCCCCATACCACATCCCTCATGAACTGCTTGATCATTGCTGTTTTCTTGGGACCTCTCCAAACTACAGAATTTCCTCTATCTCCTAGGAGAAATCCTAGAGACATTAACTTTAAACTGCCCCTAGAGTCCGTTTTATCATACACCAGAACAGGAACCCAGCCTTGTGTTGACTGATGTACTTGCTTATCTTCGACACCAAACATTCTAGGTAGGGATGGACCAGTTAAATCTATATCTAGCACGCCAACATTGTATCCTTTATTCGCTAAAGTCAATGCAGTCTGCGTTGTAACCGATGATTTTCCAACACCTCCTTTCCCGGAAAGTATTAGGATTATATGTTTGACACGGTCTAATGACTTTGGTATCTCATCCATGATTCCAATATACAAATTGAAGAAGCAACTACAGAAAAAAAAACTTGATTGAACAACAAAACAAAACAAGTGTATAATTATCACCTAACCATTCATGACGTCAAGATACTCAGCTGCTGGCGGCGCACATCAACGAGAGTTACGGACACAATTATTCAGCACTCCACAGCATGGAATACGTACACCGTCAGGAACTCCCTCTAGAACTTCATCACCATACGAACCAGTCTCGACCAAGGCGAAATTGGACGAATCACTTATGTCTTCATTAGAGTCTCAGAATGATGAAGAAATGGACACGATGGGTCAGAAGGTCGCAATGTTGAAAAATCTAGGTGAAAGAATGGGTGTTGAAATAAATAAATCAATTAAACTAAACGATGAAATTACAAATGGATTCGAAAAAGGGAAAACTACCTTGAAAAATACATATAATAGAATGATAATAATGAGCCAAAAAGCAGGAATAACTTGGAAAATGTGGGGGATTTTATTTTCACTTATCATATTATGGTTTATTTACGTTTGGATGTTTTAAAGATAGATTTTTTGCATTTATTTTCTATAGTATATAATTTTTCAACAATGATATTGATCGGGTTTTTCGATCATTATGTTCTAAACCTATTTCAATAGCTTCTTCATCTATTTCGTCTTCAGTTGACAGTATGATTGTACCTTGAACTGTGAAATCACTTATTGTGTTATTTGTTTTTGAGCCGTATGCGTTATTCACTGCAGATAAAGCGTTCACTTCATGTGTCACCTTTTCATCAAATTGATCAGTTACAAATCCTGCTCTTCTAAAAGGTGAATTTTCTTTGTCAAACCTTTTCAAGTTGTTTGTTTTCAAGATCGATCTCTTGGGCTTCAATATGTGATGTGATGGCTTATGTTTCGGCGTAGGTGATAAATCTTTGGGTTGGAAGGAATGTCGACGGTGTCGACGACCAAGGCGTTTCTTCTGCTTTAACAAGTTCTCTTTCTTTTTTTGCTTCAAGTCTGATTTCAAATTACTATAATAAGTATTGGTGGTTTGTATATTAGATCCATTGTCTTCATCACAAGAATCCGAGTCTGAAGAGTCAGACGTTGTTATATCTTCTACTCCCTCATCATCAGTGTTCAACCCTGAAGAATTCCAAATTTCATCATCTTCACCTTCATCGCTGCTCAATTTCAAATTTTCTAGTAAAGACTTAGCTAATAACCTTGAAGGACTATCGTCATCTCCGCATTTACAATTTTCTTTGCTGTTTTTCAAGATTTTTGATGTTATTGGAGACCCATTTATTCGTAGTTTTTTGAAATGTGAAGTTTGCATAGTCAGCTTAATCGTAGCTGAAGATTTAATAGTAAGTATATTTGAAAATGGATATTGTGAAGTAGTCTGCGAATCAATATATTTGGGGTTTGAAATCAACTGTGAATATAGTAAGTTTAGTGGATTGCAAGATGTATGATTTGTACTTGTGATGGGCGATTCTTGGAATGGATCTTCTTGTTTTTTATTTTGCAATTTTCGATATTTGGCTATGCTTGATGACATAAATAATTCAAAATTTATTGGATCCATGTCAATATCTTCATCTTGGACAAGACTATCTAGTTTAGCTTCTGGCGTCGCTGGATGTATATCCTTAGGTACAACATCTGTATGCATAATTGATGGTTCCGCTGTGGATACTATCAGTTCATTTTCATTGTTTTTCGGCATTATTTTAGTACCATTCAGTTCTCGATTGTCCATGATATCTTCTTCAATCTCACCAGCGAAATAATTTTCATGTGGAGTGGTTACATCGAACATCACATCTTCTTCTTCATTATCCTCTATGTCTTTTCTCTTGTTCATCGCTCTATGTAGATTTGGATATATCTCTCGTTTAGAATTTATCAATATATCATTCTCATTTCGCAATCTCTTATCCAATTTGCTCAATCTTTCAATCAAGCTATTTACTTTGGCACTTGCCTCTATTGAATTTTTCAATAGTTGATTAACTTCAGAGTCAATCATATTGGAATCAACACGATCGTTCTTGGTATTCAGGATAACCTTACTCAATTTCTTCTTCTTATTATGGATCATCTGATTCAAACCATTTGCAATTTTACATATCTCAATATTCTTCATTTGAATCTTTTGTTCAATTCTCAATTTGTATTTGATCTCTTGCCTTAAATCGTTCTGGTAATTTGTGGTGACTTGTATCAAATCATTCTTTACCTGTTCTGATTCTTCTTTTAGAATGTTATCCAATATATAATCAAGTTGAAAACATTCAATTGATGGAATTGGTGTGGTCTTTGAAAAATGGGGTTGATATTGTTTATAACGTTTCTTCCAATGCGAGGAAGGTGAACCATTGAGACGGTTGGGAGTAGCCATAGGTTAACAATGAATGAGCTGAGGGTTAGGCTAGTGGAAATGGCTATAGGTCTGGAGGAATATACGTTTAAATTTTAGTCAATTAAGTTGTTATACTTGCAATCAATTCGTTAAATTTTTTTTTATGCCAAATCATGTCAGTTTTGTTGTTTACTCCTGCTTCTTCTAGAATCAAGATAATGGCACCATCACTGACGTGTACTGTTATACAGTATGGTTTAGCATTGTATATCAAATAACTGAAGGTTAACGTTGGAAAATCTGATGAAGCTGAACTTTATGGACCCTACACTGGGTTCATAGATCACGATTGATCCGGTCCATACACACCGTAATTGTTTCCATATCCTGGTTTCAATCACTTTGAGTTGAAAATAGTTATATTTGTCACGAGACCCAATCAACAAATGAATCAACTTGAAGAATTATCACAAATTATTCAATCTAGAGCAATCATATGAGCGTCCATCTATATCAAATTATGATCCATAGCATCAATGATAACCTCAATAGTACGTGATCATTCGCAGACAAGAAGTGTAATAAATCCCAAGTCACATCATCATATTATTACCATCGAGCACAATTCAAGCAGGCGTACCCTACGACTTCAATTATCTTTTAATTTCACAAAATATACTTGTTTTGCTTTCGCCATTTGTGTCATCATTTTTACTTGCTACAAAAACATCTGGCAGTATGTGATTACATAGCGAACTTATACAAGCCCTTGCTCTACTTTATGGGATGTGCTGCTTAATATACAGTGGCAGGATTACAAAGATTCAGAAAAGAAATTGTACTATATGTATTTATAAAATTGCATGTAGTTAGTCATAAATTGATTTTGAAACTGCATTCCGATCACCAAATGGATCTACATCAATTGATTCGGTAGTTTCAACTTTATAGAGTTCTGGGCTTCCCTTGAATGCACTTCGCAAAGCCAATGGCTTTGAAGGACGGCGTGGTGGTGGTGATTTCTTGTCAAGTGTTACAGTTTGTAATCTCGAAGCCACCAGATCCTCCTCCTCCTCTTCCTCTTTGTCGTCTTCATCACTCGTATAATAACTCTCATCACTACTTTCTTCCTCGTAACTTGGAGCAGGATTTTCTTGGGTATAACCAGCTTTGAAATCGAATTTCCTGAAGACTTCAACTAATTGCTCATTAGCACCAATCAAACTACCCAAGAATTCTTCATCTAAAGCAGCAACTTCTGAGGATTTAGAATCTTGTTCCCCCACACCAACAAACTGTAAATATTTCAAGACTTTACGCCTAAGTTTCTTACATTGCTGAAATTCTTCTAATATTCTATCACTATCCATAGGTGACTCCCCGGCAGGTAATTGTAGCAATTGATTCTTCAAAGTTGTTGTATGAGTATAACAACTTGAAATTAGCTCTCTGATTTTTGGTGTCTCTAACTTGTAATTGATTTGTGGGATTGCATACTCTTCATCGGCGTATATAACCCCCTTCTTCTTCAAGCTCTTTTTCTTCTTTTTCTTCTTGCCTTTTTCCTTTTTGATTATATTGGAATACGGCGATGCAGCTGTTGGATGTGGTGGGGGGGATTTGGGGGATCTTGGTGTGGTTGATTTAGACAACCTAGATCTAGCTTCAATTGATACGGCATCGTCAGCGTATGGATCAATTAGGTCTTCATCAGAAAACTCATTATCATCATCACAATCACCGAGTCTGTTCTCACACCTACGTGAACCAGCTCTAATATTCTTAGGAATTACTTTATACAACCTTTGCATGTACTTGTACCCTTCCAAATCTTGTAGCTCGCTTTTCCAGCCTAATGCCATTGCTATCGTTCTTTTCTGTACTTTTAAATCGTAATGTATGCCGTTACCAGTTTTTCCATGTCCATTAATAATCCCTTTCATGACATCCAAGAGTTTATCATCTCGAGCAATAACAGGCCCAATAGATTTACCGGAATTCATAATTAACAACTCCAACAAATGCAAAGCACGTAACTGTTCTTCTACAGATTCGCCGTATTTGATTTTCTTTCTTATTGCTCGTGCTGCTTCTGTTGATCCTGTGTGAGGTTGAATCTTGATCAAATGCAATAAATCTGAGAGATACAATTCTATTGAATTGTCAATTTCATCATTTCTGTGAGGCTGGGCCAACTGATTGATCTTGATCGTGATTGAGGTATATGAATGGTCACTAAAAATGGGCATCGCTGACTTGCGTGATTGCTCAAACGTGAGGTTTCTGTGATGTGGGTGAAAAGTGGTTTAGTAGTAGATAAGAATTTCGTTAAAGAGAAAATTACGGGCAGATTTGGGGAGGGAGTGATTAACAGCTTATGCAACCCAGACAACCACGAGTTGTTGATACACATCCTCATAATTGACAATGGAAACGAACTTCCTTTAATTCATGGATTGCTCGTCGATGTAGCTATCTGTGGAATTACTTCGTAAAAGCAGCATGCCGACTATACACCCTGAACTTCCTCGACAACCTGTGTCAGCCTTGTTGAAATTTGGACGCCATACACTTCCGAGATAGAGCACGTGCGAAGCTCCCGGAAGTGGTTTCCGTGAAAATTAAAAAAATTTTTCTATTGCTTCAAAAGAATCGAAAAAAATGAACAGATGATTATACATACACCTTCAAGACTTTATTTTTGATTATATTTGTCAGCACCAAGACCTTTGATTTTAGTAGTAGATAAGTGGTATCGCAATGTCTGATCAGCAATACAATCAAGACAAATTGTCTCAGGACTTCCAAAACCAATCACTTGGAGGAGATCAATCTCAACAAGGACAGGGACAACAAAATTACTACAACCCAAATCAAGCTCAAACATTTGTGCCACTGGGAGGATTCCAGCAATTCCAACCACAGCAACAGCAATATCAAGCCTACAATAATTATAACAATCAATACCAAGGTGGATACAGCAACAACAGAGGCGGATATCAACAGTACATTAGCAAAGGAAATTACAACCAATGCAATAACAGACAGCAATATGGGGGATATCAACAACAACAACAACAACAGTATGGTGGATACAACCAGTATTACCAACAGCAGGAACCCCAACAACAACAACAACAAACATCAGGTATGTCATTAGCTGATTTTGAAAAACAAAAAGCTGCCCAACAAGTTTCATTGAAAAAACCAGTCAAGAAAACGCTCAAGTTGGCACCTTCTTCAGGTATCAAATTAGCCAACGCCACCAAGAAAGCGGGAGCCTCTACATCTAAAGAATCTTCACCAGCCCCAGAGGACAAGATAGACAAGAAAAAGGAAGAAGAACTGAAAACAGTTGAAACTAAGAAGGACTCAACTCCAGCTCTAAAAGAATCAACTCTGGTACCTGATAAAGAAACTACACCAACTCCAGCTAAAAAGGAAACTAAAGCTCCATCTTCTGTTCCAGTACCTGTATCCACATCAAAAGCAACTAATGTATCAACATCGGATTCTCTTATCAAGGAACAAGAGGATGAAGTCGATGATGAAGTCGTTAAAGATATGTTCGGAGGTAAAGATCATGTTTCAATTATCTTCATGGGTCATGTTGATGCAGGAAAATCTACTATGGGTGGTAATATTTTATACTTAACAGGATCAGTTGACAAACGTACCGTTGAAAAATATGAAAGAGAAGCTAAGGATGCAGGTAGACAAGGTTGGTATTTATCATGGGTTATGGATACCAACAAGGAAGAAAGAAATGATGGTAAAACCATAGAGGTTGGTAAAGCCTATTTCGAGACCGATAAAAGAAGATATACAATTTTGGATGCCCCAGGTCATAAAATGTATGTTTCAGAAATGATTGGTGGTGCCTCACAAGCTGATGTGGGTATTTTGGTTATTTCCGCAAGAAAAGGTGAATATGAAACTGGTTTTGAAAAAGGTGGTCAAACTAGAGAGCATGCTTTATTAGCCAAGACTCAAGGTGTTAATAAAATCATTGTTGTTGTAAATAAAATGGATGATCCAACCGTCAATTGGTCTGAAGAAAGATATACTGAATGTACCACTAAGCTTGGTATGTTTTTAAAAGGTATCGGTTACAACAAAGAAGATATCACCAACATGCCAGTTTCTGGTTATACAGGTGCAGGTTTGAAAGATAGAGTAAATCCAAAAGAGTGTCCATGGTATACCGGTTCTTCCTTATTAGAATTTTTAGACAATATGAATACAATGAAGCGTAATAATAACGGTCCATTTATGTTACCAATTTCTGGTAAAATGAAAGATATGGGTACAGTAGTTGAAGGTAAAATTGAGTCTGGTCATATTAAGAAAGGTAAAAGTTTGTTATTGATGCCTAACAAAACACCAATTGAAGTGTTGGCTATTTACAATGAAACTGAACAAGAATGTGATCAAGCTTTCTGCGGTGAACAAGTTAGATTGAAGATTAAAGGTGTTGAAGAAGAAGACTTACAACCTGGTTATGTATTAACATCACCCAAAAATCCAATCAAGACAGTTACAAGATTCGAAGCACAAATTGCTATAGTAGAATTGAAATCCATTCTTTCAAATGGGTTCTCATGTGTTATGCATTTACATACAGCAATCGAAGAAGTCAAATTTATCGAATTAAAACATAAATTAGAAAAAGGAACAAATAGAAAGTCAAAGAAACCTCCTGCCTTTGCTAAGAAGGGTATGAAGATTATTGCAGTCTTGGAAGCCACTGAATCTTTTTGTGCAGAAACATATAATGATCATCCACAATTGGGTAGATTTACTTTAAGAGATCAAGGTACCACTATTGCAATTGGTAAAATCACTAAATTTTTATAATTAAATACCCTATTTGTATAATACAGAGAAGAATCAAAAATCAGTAAATTCATTTAAATCTAGTAACTCTATCATCATTGTTTGTTTATATATATAGTTCTTACTCCAATAATGATGTGTAGCCGACTATTTACGATTAGTTCATAGGGTCGCTAACTCACTAGACAGATAATACACATAGCTCTAAGTACCACCCACTATTGTCCAATCAACTTTTATTCCAATAGAGATCTAAAGATCTTGATTAAATTCTCTATACCACCCAAAATATTGTCATCATATCCCATACCTTCAACATATTTAGCGTGAGCAAAGTCAATTAAATTCAAAGAGCTCAATGGCGTAAAAACTTCCTTTTCTTCTTCCTCATGGTCATCTATCTCCAATTCTCGAACTAGTGGATCCAATTCATCATAATTGTCAATATTTTCCCATCTTGATAAATCACTCTCATAAATAAATAGCAAAGATCCTGAATAAATCCTCACTTCATAATCCAACAAGCAATTATAAAGCAATTCCAATCTTTTCAAAAATGTCAATAATAGGAGCGTTTGGATATGTTTCGGTAGATGGTTGTTAAAAAACAACTTAATCCCATCTTTTATATTGTCTTTATCTAGACTACGTCCATAAAACTTGTTAAACTCAAGATACGTGTTATTCAGTTCGTCATTTACAATCGATAAAGAGCTATTGTTCATATGTTCGTACAATTCAGCTGGTAATTCACTCAGTCTTCCGTTAAACACTTTCATACCACAAATTCTGAAATTATGGCTTCCACTTGTTGTTTCATTACTTACTTTCTCCAATCGTTTAATCTTTTCTGGTGCAGTTGCATTGTCATCAGTCAATTTCGCACCAAGCTTGATATCTATTATACTTGGATGAGTAAATCCATAGTAAGAATTCAGAAGGACAATGAATTGCTTATCTGAGTATTGGGGTTCACCACTTTGTGCTTCCCCCTGAGTCAAAGTTCCCATGTACGTGGGCATCCAATGAGACAAACGGGACCCGAGTGGAACTTCATCTTCGGTGTGATCCCGCTGTTGAGTTTCGGCGTAGAAGTCAATTTCTTGTTGCCTTGTAAGTTTAATGAATAATGAATCCATGGTGAGACAACCATCATGACCCGCAGCCTGATGTTTTGATGACGTGAATAATGAAAGATCGGGTATCTTGAATGACATCTGGACTGAAATTGAGGTCTACTCTCCGCACTACTCCACTAGTTTAATGGCTGCAGCGACTATACGAATTAAGGTCAAATCAAATCTGGTTATATTGTAATTCTCCACACGAGGAAGAGTAAAAAAGATGCATGTTGATCACGTGACCTAGTACACAATTAGAGAACTGCCATGAAGTTGGCAGTGCTGGTATCGATTATTGAGTCAACTTTATAAAGCCGGTAATCAACTTTGGTTAAGGCTTAGCTCTGTGCCAGGTTGATGGTGAGGCCTTATCAAGACGCGTTCGTCTGGATGTTACCAAATCCATCAAGAACGGCAACGGCCCTAATCATACAGCAAAAGGATGACTTGATATTTAACGGCACAGCCAGAGATCTACATATGCTCTTATGCACTTCGTATAGGCTATCGTGGTAATCAGCCTCTAGATGCAAGAGCAAAATATCTCCATCGCCGTCATGGCAGAGATAACCTGAGTAGAGAGAAAGGACTACTAACCAAAATTCAAATTGCCTTTGTTGCCGTGTAAGTCACTCGCCAGCTCTACAACTCCCACCAGCACCAATTCGAACTAGTCAAAAACACGCCTTGAATACATTTGCGAAATCAACACAAAAGGAACAGAAAAATAAGACGAAGAAAAATATATTGGATTTCAACTTCGTCTCTTATTTGGGCAACAAATATCACCGACATATACCGTTTCCTTATAGAGGAAATCTCATTAGACAACGTTTACCCTTTAATACATTGTCTTCTTAATCACATACCCCCCATCCGTCATGAGTAACCCTTATCAAAATCAAGGTTATGGCCAACAAAATCAGGATTTTCAAAATAACAGCTCATATGAAATGAGCAACTACAACAACAAGCAGTATTCATCATCCAACGAAGATGATTTTGTACAATTCATGAATGAAATCCAGGATATAAACTCACAGTTGGACAGTTACTCGAACATTATTAATCTTATCGATAACAAGCAAAAAAATTTTTTACATGGATTGGATTTGAACGATGAAGACACAGAGTACGATTCAAAGCAAATTGATAATTTGGTTGGTGAAGCCCAGTCTTTGCAATTGGATTTGAAGACCAGAATAAAGAATGTTCAGACCCAGGCTGTCCATTCGAAGGACCAAACTAAAGCTGATCAAGCTGAGACTTGTAGAAAGAGATTTTTGGATTTGATTCAAGATTATAGATTAGTCGAAGCTAAAAACAAAGAACAAACTAAAGAACAAGCTGCAAGACAATACCAAATTATAAAGCCAGATGCAACACAAGAGGAAATAAAAGCGGTGGTAGAAGATGGTTCTCAACAATATTTCCAGCAAGCGTTAATGCAATCCAACAGAAGAGGTGAAGCACGTTCAGTCTTGAATGAAGTCCAAGTAAGACATCGTGAATTATTAAAATTGGAAAAAACGATGGCTGAATTAACACAATTGTTCCATGATATGGAAGAATTAGTAATTGAACAAGACCAACCAATCCAGCAAATTGAAGAACAAGTGGGAACTGCTCAACATGATATTGAACAAGGGGTAGGTCATACTAATAAAGCAGTTACAAGTGCTAGATCTGCTAGAAAAAAGAAATTGTGGTGTTTAGCTATTTGTATTATTATCATTGTTATTGTTGTAGTAGTCATTGCAGCATATTTCGGTTCAAAACGTTAAGTTACCTGAGAAGCTGTGCGTTACGATCCGGGTTAGTTTCTTTCAGACAATTCAGGTGTTTCTGTTGATTAATTAATAGCCTTTGACTTTTTTTTATGTTTTATATACTTAATTTTGAATATTTTAGTTTGTCATTAATAAAAAGTCACCTTATTGATTATTGTAAGTTGGAGAGACTGTACTTGTAGTTGACTAGTTGAACTAATTGAACTGTATAGCGAGTTTGAGTGAATACAAATTGTTCAACCAGTTATACTTTTAACCGCAAATTTACATCTTACAAACGAAATTAAATAGAATAAAAGCGGTGAATAACGAGGGATTGAATTGATCTGATCACTGTAGTTTTCCATGAAACCCCCAAGTACTTGAGATGCTCCCAAGTACTTGGTGCTGGGTATCGGGGTTCTGAAGACAAGTTTTCAATATCCAAAGAAAGGGGACTTCATGCAACATACATGTAAACTCAATATCGGCAAACCACATGCTAAAGTGTATTGGCACTATTCGTACAGGTCTCTGGCCTATCTCAAGAGTAAATCACGTGACTTGATTACAGACGGTAATATTAATACGGAACATGTTATCAGACTATTTTGATGCTTCTATGGGAGTTTCGTTTTTGGATTTCGAAAAATGGAGCTTCTTTCCACTGAGTTATGAACTTAAATTCTTCAAGAAATCAGCTCCAATACAAAATTTGTAAGTCAGCTTATAATAAATTAATGGTAGATACACCCAACTTTTATACTCGGAAAGTCCATACTTCCTTCCTGCAATTTTGCAATATCAATATCTTATAGCACGATTAAAGTTGGATTTATAAGTCACAAGATTCGTCAAATTGAACTTGGATTCAGGCAATGTTGATTTGCTAAAAGTTTTCTTAGGTACAATGTACTCATTACTGAAGTTTTTGACTAAGCGGTACACCCGTCATTACAACGACTTCTTCTGGGCACAGACTGCTGAAAAGACCAAAACTAGAAGTACGTCAAGCAATTGAATATCTTGACAGCATTTCGATCTCCTAATTTTCATTGTCTTTTGTTGACTAACAACACTGTGCCTGACAGGACAGGCTGAGAGGAACAATCGTTGATACCATGTTGCAGTTTTGGCTACCAATTCTGTCAACATAAGTGGCGCGCTTAGTGCATATACTTAAAGTCAATGTGAACATGGTCTTGAATATAATCAGGAAACCAGAAGAGAAGCAGACCAGAAGTCTAGAGCTTTGTATTGGGAGACTATTTCCAAGGAAAAGTTTACAAAAATGGTGATTCAATTAAAAATATTGCAATGTTTTTTTGACTTGAAAATTAACTATGAATTTTTCTTGGTAGTTGTTGAAGTCGCCAATTCTATCGGTCATACTGCAAGGTCTAGAAAATAAACATGATGCTGATTGTGAGACATTTGCCACTTCCACTTCTCGAGTTTTCTTGTGTGTTTGCATGAGAGTCAACATGTTCCATCGACGTTGGATCTACACTCGGAAGCAGAGCTTGACGCATGACAGTCTTCAGCTTCCATATTTAGGACTAATTAAATTGAATTTGACATAGTTCAAATTACAAGTATTAGCAGTTATTCAAGAAAACTGTATTTCTTATCATTTTCGACCTGCTGATATGCATATATCACGGTAATCATGATGCATATTTGTTATTTAAACAGGAGTTGCTTTTCCCCAGTCCAGTTTGGTGTTCTTCTCTTCTTGGTATCGCCAAAATAAGAAAGTTACAACTGTATCAAGAACAAAGTAGAATATTATTTACGAGATACCGTAAACTTGTGCCAATGCTTGTTAAATATTATTTTTCCAAAAATCGTGCTTTTGTTTGTATATTCATAAATTTGATGATTCAGAGACTTCATCTACTTTATAAATATCAACAAATCTCCCTCTTTGATGGGTTTCACTTCTTTTTTTTATCTAACCAGTTTTTATAATCAATTTGCTTCAATTGATAGTCGTTCTTTTGCGTGTAAAATTCACGGGCCCTTCGTTTATCAATCAAAACTAGTTATTATGAAAATTAAAAAATGTTACCAAGTAATATATTGTTTACTGCAATTATATTAGCATCTTCGGGTTTAGTTTCTGCTTCAAAAGGTATAGCCGTTTACCAGGGTCAGAATGGAGCTGGCCGTCAATATACCCAAGAAAAGACTACCTCAACTGTTACTCCAACCACAGTAAGCAACTACAACACAGCATCAAGTTCTTCAAAGGCCTCAACTACTACAAATGGATATGTTACTGTAACTGACCTTAGCACAACTACTGCAACTGGATATGTTACTGTAACTGACATTAGCACAACTACTGCAACTGGATATGTTACTGTTACTGACATTAGCGCAACTGTTGTTAACGTCATTGAATGTTCTGAAAACAAATGTACTAATGTTCCGGTTACAACAGGTGTTGTTATTGTTACTGATTTAAGCACGGTTTATACTACTTATTGTCCAATCACAGATAGTGAAGTTGTTATACCTATTGCTACCGTTACATGTGAATCTTCTACTGAACCAGTAGTTGTATTCACAACAACTACCCCAGCTGTCATTGTCGTTGGTTCCTCAGCTCTTCCAGAATCGCATGTTACTGAATCAGTTCCAGCTAACGAATCTGATTACACTGTATCCTTAATTGTTGACCTCACTTCCGCTATTACTTTACAATCAAGTTCTATCGAAGAAACTAAAACTGATGCAAATGCTCCTGTTTATTTTCAGACTTATCAAGATGGTGCTAAATCAATCACCAAGAATGTTATTTGGATCACTATTCCATTATTGATTGCTGCAGCCTTGTTTTAATAACCCCCGCCCCATATCCAGCTTGTATTTGACATATGGGGAATCCTCTGAACAATTCCCAATTAAACGTTTTCGGATACTCTTAAACTTGATAAATGGTTTGAAAATAGTAAATTCCGTAAATTCGGTTATACGTCATAAAAAACGCTACCAACTCTTTGTGTGAAATACTCAAAGATGTTGTGCAATCTCATCAAAGCTATCTATTTTGTTCATGTTTATTGAGAATAAGGTGACTATGCACAAAATGCACATATGTATTAGAGCTATATACTTATTGTCAGACAATATATGATACGCTAGTGAGTTTTACCAAATCAGAAGAACATGCAATTGGATTTTCCAGTAAATTCAAAGATTTCAACTTTTTCAATTGGTGTAAATTTATGTTCTTCATAGACTTCAATTTGCAATCAGACAAGACGATTTGTTTCAAACAAAGTGGAAACTGTGCGTTATCAATTGAGTCTATCTTTGTATGATTGACGCTCAATTCTTTCAACGATGGTGGTAGTTTTAAGTCACTAAATTTCCGACTAAATCTCTTGTATTATTCAATTTCAAGAGTCTCAATTTGGACGAAGGTATGATGAGTTTTTCAGGATTTAATTCAAGAGATGGAGAATCAATCTCCAATACTTTGAGGTTCGAAGGTATAGTCAAAAAAAAGTCATCGATAGTTAAATGACCGTATTCATATGAAAAATATTCTGAATTAATTTCCAATCTAAGGTCTCTGATCATCACATATTTCAATCGTTTCAACTTGCCCAATTCGAGTAATGTCAGAGAGAAGAACTCCAATGAAATTCTGTTGTTGCCATAGATAATTCCTTCAAGCTCTTTCCGTTGCTCAAATATGTTAAGTGTTCTATGGATTTGAGTTTCAAGGACAATTGCAGAGTCAGATCTACTAGTCCCATCCTTACCAATGTCTTAGATTACTCGCATCTGAGTGAAAAATGTTGCATGTTTGGCAAAGGAGGGAGGTTCAATTCTTTTTCAACTTCAAAAAATATCTCTTCTTTGAGTGATTCAATTGACATGGTAATTCTTTAGGAAGTCTATGTAACAGAATGTCTCGTATCAATAAGTATTCTATAACATCTGGTAAGTATCCCAAAGTTGTTTCATCTGCATCAAGAAGATCTAAATTCTTTAAGCATTTCAAGTCATTAAAATAAGCTGGAGTGACGAAGAAACCATCATCATGAATTCTAAGGCGAGTGTGATTTTTCGGCAAAGGTAGTTCTTCAAAAAAATACTTAATTCTCGCATGCTCAAATCAGATGCAATTTTATTGTAGTTATTTAAGAAGTCGATCGGGAGCTCACCACCGATTGCACAAACAGTCCTTGAATGGTCAAAAGCCTTTGACACAGCCTTATAACTTTCAATGAATAGACGATATGTTTTCATTTCGATGTTTCGTGGGAAAACACCGTACTTGTCAACTAACAGCTTCAAAGTGGGACATCACAAATGAATTCACCAACGTGCCCACACTGAGCTTTATTGATTGGTATTCTCTCTGTGTTGTCATCTTCATACCAAGTCATTTCCATCTTTCTCATGTCTTTAAGGTGCAAGAAATCCCTCAATGAGCATATGGGAACATTTTTAAGAATTCGCATGATAATCTCATCAGGAAGCTCAGTCAAGTGTACTATTAATAAGTCATGTATTCTCTTTACAGAAAAGTGGTCGAAAGTAGTGATTAAAATTTGTATTTTTATACCAAATTTGAAAACCGTTGAATTAGTCACCAGGACCTAAAAAATTTTTCACACATAAAGTTTCAGCTAGATATTGCATTATATGTTGGTAAGAACTTGTAATATAAATGCTGCTATTGCAATACCTGGAGAGGCATAATTTTTTATTTTTAGAGTTTAAGGAATTCGCTTTTGCTTTATACTTTTGAACCTAATGAACTATCAGTTCTGACGTTTTGATGTTGATAGCAAGTCGGACCACCATGACCTAGTAGCAAACCAGAGATGTCCAGAGATGAACCCAGATCCTATTACTAGGGGTGTATATTATTATATAAGAAGAAGAAACTACTAGAGAGCGGGGCTTAATTCGATTTGATAGGGTAAATTGAATTGCAAAAGAAATGCACAAAAAACAGCAGCAACGTCTGTAGTAAATTTTTAATTATACCCCGAGCAGCAAATTTGAATGCAAAACTTTTATAGACGGTTTCAATCCATAGTAGTCGTTTCATTTCTGTAAACTGGTTTCAAAGAAGCTAGGTGAAATAATTTGACCACAAATGGATTTAATGTGCAGCGGTTACTAACCCAATTGCAAAATTTATTTTGTGATTCTTGGTGTAAGAGATACCGAACCTACTTGTGGCCATATACCCAACTATGCTTACTGTCCGGTCATCTATTATAAACCATCCAATTCTGTTCTTCTTTGACTGAAAAACATTCTGGTTCCTGTTAATTATTGTATCCACTTACTAATTACAAACACATTGCACCCATTCAGTTCAATACTCTAGGGTATCACGAGTGTATTGCAGAAGGGTTAAATCCCGAAGCAAACCCTTTTGGAGAGAATAATTTACACTTTTTACACAGGTTCCTGGTATCCATGGCTTATTGTTTACAGTTTCTCTAGTAGTTGTCTTCTCTCATGCCGAAATTTGTCCTAGGTGTTGGCATTCCTCGGGTACAGACTATGTAGTCCAATCCTGACCCTCTACACTAGTCCTCACAAGGCATCTCCAACATTATTGCCTCGAACTGTGGCAGGGTAATTACTGCTCCAACGTTGGTGTATGAGGCTAAGTATTTGAGGAAGAAGTGGGAGAAAAATCAGATTCGATAGATTATGTGATAGTTGCAAGTCACTTATCATTTAACTAGAACTGCAGCTGCAGTAGCTGAGCAGCGTTATCACTACAATTTATTGGTTCTTCTTACTTCTTCAAAACACTTGAGTTTGAATTTGAACAACACACCTAGTTTTACCTAATATATTTGACTCAAGAAGAGAAGTACATATACAGAAGCGTATATTTCAATCTTTAATGAATTTCGAGCAATTGTATAAAGTCTCAATCCAAGTTTTAAATAAACTACACAAAACTTAAAACTTGGTGCTATGGAATAAATACCCAGAATCAACAATTGAAACTAATCTCGAGTTATAAAAATGCAACTCAACTAACGAAGATGGTAATTGGAATACAGAGAAGCGATTAAGATAAATCCAGTGAAGCTTCAATATTTTGAGATTGTTGTATGGTGAAAAATCAAATTCTGGATAAATGAAATGACTCAATTTGTAATTGTTCAATTGTCAAAGAGAGTTGAAATTTATAACCATGTCCCAATGGAAGACAACTCGCCGATACACATTTTAATTTTCTCAACTTGGAAAACTTTTTAGATCTGATGAATCGTAAATAAGTTCCAACACAGTGATCTCGAGCACTTCAAGATTGCCACAATTGTTCAAGTATGACAAGTTCCAACCCGAGGTAAGCAGCAATCGCAACTCTTTTACCGTTGGCAATAGTCCCAATGGAATCAAAGGTTTCAATTCTTCACATTTAACCTCCAAACAGCTCATGCTTTTAAAGGCTCAAGTTGTTGAGCAATTCTCCATACTGGACAATCTCACCTTTGAGGTATTTTAATTTTGGTAATTTCTGAGGCAATCCGTCAAGATACATTTTTGCCACAAGTCAAATTTTCCAAAGATTTGGGTAATTCTTCTAGAATATAATTATCAACAATTTGTAAACTCAAAGTTTTCAAATTCTTCATATTATGGTAATAATACTGATCTATGATGTATTCAGCATATTAAATTTTCAAGCTTGTCAAAGTAGTGGGTAGAAGATAATTATAACATAATTCGGGAAACTTAATTGTCAATTGTGTAATTTTTAATGGGTTCCTATGATAATGCTTCAAAAAGCTGGAATTAGTTTCACATGATATATTGAGCTTTCAAAGATCCGAGGAATTTGCCCATAAAGTTCATAAAATCTATTGGTTCGTACTCTAATGTTTAGAGAGAAGATATTGTATCTATTGAAAAGCATTTTAGAATTGGTAAATTACAAGCAAACTCTCTTTCTTTCCAACTCACTGAACTTCAGCTGTATCATGTAGTACATCATTCGTTAATAAAAAGGCAAATCAACTAGTCTAACTGGATTCAAATATAAGAACGTCTTTAATTTTCCAACTGGCAAATGATTGAATATAATGTGCGTGATCTCATGTGGCAAATTACTCAAAATGTTCAAAGTCCATGGTTTGATGACATGAAGGGGAGGGCATGAGATAGAAGAAGAGTCTAGTCTACTCTGAACTTGGCTGTCTGCGACATGACTGTGGTTTGACACTTGCTCAACTTGATCATATTAATTTGCAAGCACGTTGTAGATTATACCTTGGAATCTCCTGAAACCAAATCTATAATTTCTTAGTTCTCGCGCTTTTTATTGAAACCAGGAAACCCATGTTGTGTCGTCCAATACATTGGATCGAGTCATCGACCCTGTTACTTTGCAATGTACTTGGAAAACAAAGGCATCACAATCTGTGCTTTTACCTGACGACTTGGAAGTATCTGTGCATATAAACGAGTCGTAGGCTGGAAGGACGAAGCAGTCGCAAAGGGAACGAGAAGCTCTTTTGCAGCAAGAGAATCAAGACTCCTTTTCACAGATAAATTAACCGCAGAAAAGCTCAAATTCAAGTTTTCCTCTCGTACGATACGACAGGGACGACATAACCTGATTGCTACAATCATCTGGTCAATGGGTTATTCAAAAAGATGCTTCGTCGTATAGACATGCGCAGTTCAAAGTGCAACAAGCTAACAGGCAAAAAAATATAAACAGTTTCTAACCTTCAATTTTCAACTTTCTTTCTTCATTTCTGGCAGCTAACAATGGCATTCACGAAATTGAATCCGTATACTACACATAGAGAGTTCTATGGGTTAGTAGGTGCTATTGGAATCACCACTTTTCTACCACTTTTGATCATATTTTTTGGGCTAGTCACAAATCAGACCTATTCACTTCAAGGAATCAATCTCGAGGCCGACAAAGTATTAACACAACTTCCTCAGAATAAAGCAGAGTGGATAGAGCTATGTTTTGATAATTTTTGCTGGATGGTATATTTGAGCTGGTTTTTTACATTAGTTGCGTTGGACTACATCCTTCCTGGGAAAATCCTCAAAGGTGAAAAATTAAGAGATGGGACTGCATTAACCTATAAAATCAATGGAATGGCAATGAGTTCAATGTTGGTTTCTTTGATTATCGCAAGGGTGATTTGCGCCGAAGATTATAAATTGCCCGAATTACAATTTATATACGACAATCAGATTCAGTTGACTATTGTTTGTTCGATATTCTCATTCATACTAGCTTGTTTTGTTTATTTAGGGTCGTTTATTCCATTATCGAACCAAAATGGTACAGGGACTAAAGAAAGGATTTTGAGTATTAATGGGAATACCGGAAACCCAGTTTATGACTGGTTCATTGGACGTGAATTAAACCCCAGAATTGGATCATGGGACATTAAATTATTTTGTGAGTTGAGGCCAGGTATGTTATTATGGTTGCTCATTAACTTATCTTGTATTCACCAACAATATCACCAGTTGTGCTATGTCACAGACTCATTAATATTGGTCAATATACTACAAGCATTTTATATTTTTGATGGGGTGTTAAATGAAGAAGGGTGCTTGACAATGATCGATATTACAACCGATGGATTTGGATTCATGTTGGCTTTTGGGGATTTGGCCTGGTTACCTTGGAGTTATTCTTTGCAATCTAGATATATGTCAATTCCTGGTAATGAAGTAAACTTGGGATTGGTGAAAGCCTCAGGAATTTTGTTGATCATGGTTATCGGATTTTATATTTTCAGGGCTGCAAATAAGCAAAAATCGGATTTCAGACAAGGAAAGTTGGATCATTTGAAATTCATAAAGACTAGAACTGGATCAAGATTGTTGATTGAAGGTTGGTGGGGATTATCTCAACATATCAACTACTTTGGTGATTGGCTTATTGGTTGGTCGTGGTGTCTACCGACAGGTTTCCAAACTCCATTGACTTACTTTTATGTTATATATTTCGGAAGTTTGTTATTGCACCGTCAAACGAGAGATGAACAGAAATGTAAGTCAAAATATGGACAGAGTTGGGTAGAATACGAAAAGCTAGTTCCTCATAAAATTATTCCTTATATATATTAGAGAGTTATTATTCATTTTTTTTGTCATAGTCAACTTGTTTATCAAATGAACTGTAAGTAATTTCTAACGATGAGAGCCAGTTTATAGCTCCATATAATATAAACAATAAAAATCCCGAAACGATCAAACCGGACCAGATCCCACTTGTAAAAAATTGGTAATTTGTGAATAAATTATCATGCTTTATGGTTGTACCATTTTCATTGTATTCTCCACTATCCATAATTGAAACTAATTCATCCTCTTTGGAAGCTAATTCTTCAGCTTTTCGAAATTCGGACTTAATCTCTTCTTCGATTGAAGCATCATCCTCATCACCTCTCATTGCGATAATGATGCCTTCATCATTGTACAAATCGTATACTTTTTCTTTTATAATATCTCTAAAAGAAATATCCTCGAATGCAGGTTTCACTTGAATAATGTAATGTTTATCACCATATTCGCGACGCAATTCTATCAATGAAGCGTCTCTAGAATTATGAAATTTGATAAATCTAGATATTTCAGCAGCATAGGGTATACTAATTCTTAGATTTTTGTGATTTTTGTACAAAACATTTGGAAATGTTATATCATCATCATCATCGAGATCCATGTTTTCAGCATAAATTACATGAAATTCTCCTGAAACTCTGTGGCTGTCTTGGCCATATTTTATCAATAATTGCTGAAGATCTTCAATCCTTGTGATGAAAGCCGTCTTTTGTCCAACAAGTTCCGGATGAGAGAGTATGAGTGGTGCAGTATTTGAGAATGATACCACCGACGTGACAATCCATCCAACAAATAAAACTAGACCGTTCAATTGCATAGTTCTGTGTAAGTGTAAACTGATTGGAGAGAATTCGATCCCTTATAAGTTGATAGTTCTGGCTGGTTTTGCTCTGGTATATGCTAGAGATATCAAGCTGCTTGTAATTTTGTTGTTGAATTTTGGGAAAAGAAAACTTACCTGCGTGAACACTATATGCAGGTCAATGTCTCAGAAAATATGCTAATAAAACACTCTCCAAAATACGACACCAAATGTAACGACTTCGAGATTCTGATCAACAAACAAAATCAAAGTCTATAGTTGTCTGGTATTGTCTATGTTTACATCTTTCATCATCTTGAGGTCAACCAGAGCACTTTGATTCAGCGTATTACCATGCCAGTTCCAGATATTCCAAAGTATGTAACATTCTTACTGCTGCTGCATTCTGCAATGAGGTACTAACCTCTCTCTCAAGATCAGTCATACAAAAGTTGATGTTTTTCACCGGATTGATGATCACATTTCCCTTGATTACCTTCTTCAGTGTACAATTCTTCACAAATAACAGTATAATAAGTGGCGGATTAAGCGCTTTATCGGCAAACGTGGTTCTAATCGGGTATATAATTGTTGCTTTCACCGAAGACACATCCACAATATCTGAAAAGGATGAATCAAAGAAAGATTTATAGTTTTATATACTGAAAAAAAAATGTATGTGATTTTACAACACTCTTCCTTTTTACACTAACGACAACAACTATAGCAATAACTTCACCCACCGGGAGTGCTCTTCTCTTTCTCCGCCCTACACCATTACGAGAATACTCCATAATGGTCCATCAGCTATCCTTAGTCTCGTCGATTCCTCACACGAAATATCTACAGACAGTCTCAACATTGCAGGCATTGACAGGCATAATATCGACACAACAAATATCAACGTATACGTTGGTAACTAAACCCAACCATGTTTTCAAACCGAAATTTGAGCCAGGAAAAATAAATCAAATTGAACAATATTTCATGAAATGCATCACATCCTGGCAGAACACCGACTTGGACATTTCTGAACCAGTTGTGGAAGGTTCCAACATAATCGTCAAGAAACTATTTAGCGGTGATGACAATGATGTTGAAAGAGTTTGGACTTTGAGCGTCAGCGATATACCTATTGCGGGCAAGAATCAGGGATGTTGCCAGCAAACGATATATGAGAGCACATTGGTTCATACTCACACCAGTGTGAACTATGATGTTGACATGATGGATATCGATAATGTGCCAGTCAAAGAGGAAGCAACCGACAATAAAGATTCGATTGGTGATTTCATAGAGATAGAACCCGAGAAGAAAGAAGAAGCGGTCAAGGAGGAGGCGAAGGAGGATGTCAAAGAAGAGGTCAAGGTTGAGATAAAACGAGAATATAAGGCAGAAGTTAAAGCGGATGCTAGGAAAGTCGATGGAAGAAAAGATCTATTCTTAATATTCCTTTATAATTTGGGGTATGAGGTGATAAATCAATATTGGATAAAAGGAATCAGATTCTTTAATGGGGATATAATAATTGAAATTTACAAAGTTTTTATAAGAGATGACAATGTAACTGATCATAATGGAATCAAACTAAAATTGCTAGACGAATCAAATAACTTTCAAATTAAATGTTATATTAATATAAATAAAAGTACTGATATAGACTTAATTAATCAAGGTGTTAAGGATTTGGTTAAGTTACAGGAATTCTTGAAAAATTTATTTATTTTGGAAATACCTGATAGGATGTTTATGGATTCACGGATCAAACAATAAAGCCTCTTTAAAATATGTCATATAATAATAGACGGTAATAAATTCATGATTTATTTTTCAATCGCTCATTCTCTGGAATTAGGAAATGGATATCCAAGTAAGTACGTTAGTCGATGCCCTAAACTTTGGGCTTCACTTTTGGATGCAGTTCAATGCTTTAATCGTCTATTTTCTTAAGATCTGCAATCTCAAACCCAACCTCACCCTTCTCCTCGTCAACTTTAATCCCGTCAATCTCCCTCATTAGGTCATCCATATCAATCCCTTTATCAAACAAGTGATCTCCGGCAATCAACCTGAAAACACAATCGTTCCAACCTTGGCCTCCTTCTTCACCTTCATACAAATGATTTATGAACATCATTTGCAAATTCAATGATTTTACCAACTCATCTGAAGAGTCTGACGATAGACCCGAAAGCTTTATCATCTTATGGACTGTCTGGGGTGGGATACTTGTGGCTGATGGCTTCAAAAAGGACGATATTGACCATGTTGGTGATGAGAGATGTGCTTTTATCTCCGACTTTGCAATATTCAGCACGCGGGTGGTGGCTGTATGTAGGCTTCTGTATACTTGTCTAGGTAAGTGGTTCATTGATGGCAGGTTCCAGAGATGTGGACTTTTTTCAGAGTTTGTTTGAGTTGATCTTTTTATAGCTGCGAAAAAACTCATCTACTGTACAATTTTGATTCTAATTACCTACTACGTATAAATTACATGTTCTTTAATTGATCTTTCTTCTTAGCCAATTGCTTCTTCTTTTTGGTTAATTCTTGTTGTCTGTTTTCTTTCTTTTCAATACCGTATTGCATCTTCTTGTACAATTTCTTTTGCTTATTGGTCATCATTATCTTTTTCAATTCTTTTTCTTCATCAACGTCCTTTTTATCCAATTTCCTCTTCTTCTTGTTTGACTGTTCCAATTCAGAAAATTTCTTACCGGATGCTTCCAATTCAAACTCTTTTTGTGTTGCAAGATCCTCTTCCTCCGATTCGTCTTCTTGATCTTCGTCGCCTTCTTTTACTTCAATCTCTTCCTCAGATTCTTCTTCTTCTTCTCCTTCGCCTTTCTCTTGGACTACTTCTGCATTAGGATCATATCCATCTGCATCTCCCCATGGTGATAAGTGAGGCGGTAATGTTTCTCCAGGTGCGTATTCTCCAACATTGATTAATTCTTGTTTGTTGAGACAATCGAAAATCCATTGAGGTTGAACGTAAGTTCTTCCGGGGACTCTACTTATGATTTTGGACCTGTCAATGATTTGATGAGTGATGCTCTCTAAATTCAAATTTTTGTATGATTCAGGGTCATTGATTTTCAACTCATCTAGTGAAATCTCGGATATGATTTGTCCACCACATGATAAAATACAGAATTCCAAAATATCTAAAGGAACTTCTCTACCGACATAGAAAATGAACTTTGAGAACAATTTTGATGTAGGATTTGCATATTTTGATGGTTGTATTAAAGAATCTGTTTTTTCTGACCTAGATTTGAATTCATCTAACTCAGTATCTTCAACTGCGTCTTCCACCACCTCCCCTACCTCTTCTTCATTGTCTGCCTTTATAGCTTTAGTAATTTCGTCCTTCGATAACTCTTTACCTTCCTCATCATTGGTTTCCATAGTTTTTTGTTGTTTCAAAATATTTGAATCTTTAGATTGTAAGACATAGGAACTCAATCCACCAATACCTTTCACTTTGTTCATAGCAATGGTCGGAGGATAGATCAATCCGGATTCACTATATAACTTGTACAATACAAAATGCAATAATGTAGAATAAAATTCCAAGAATGTCAACATGATTCTAAAATCAACATCTGTTGGAATATTTGTAGGGAACTTATATGGAATCAACCATCTGATTTCTTGTCCGTTCACGGTAGCTTGATAATAAACACCTTTGATACTTACAAATACTTTTTTCAACAATCTCTCCTTAGCAACATAAGCTAACCATTGATTACACAATTTCTCTGCTTCTGAAATAATTTTGGTTGATACCTTGTCAATGGCTGGCATATTTGCAAACAAGAACAACATATTCAAAGGATCATCTAAGTCACGTAAAGCATCACTAAATGTGGGATACCTTTCCTTGATGATGTGATTAAGATTGTATTTTGGTTTATTTGAATTCAATTTTGAGGCAGAATTGATTTCACCCTTGCCCAAAGCTTTTTGTAATTTTTTGGCAAAAGTTTTATGCTGCCTGAATTTATTCAAGACTGGCTCATGCAACAAATATTGGATATCCTTGGTGTAATATAATGTAACTGGGGCTGTGGAACCTTTGTTTGCCTTCTTTTTATTACGTGGTTCTCTTGGATATATACCTTTGAAAATACAAAGACGACGAAAATCAGCTAAAGAAATCTGTAATCTTTTGATTGCTTGGGTACGTGTGACAAAGTTTTTGGCATTTCCGGATGCACCCTTCCTCTTAATTCTTGCCATGATTGGTGGGAGGCAGGTTGGTATTTGTTGGTTGGTAAACTGGCTAAAGGTCGTAGATGGTCTTGAAAAAAAATTCTACTCTCATCTCATCTCTATGATTTGTTTGTAGTTACACATGTCGTGTATTACAAACTAAATTGCAAAATATGATAATTATCTTCCACAGATGGAAGTGAGTACGTAACTAGCCATTGGAAGGAAGAGGCAGATACCATTGCACTCAGTTGGTTTGGAAGTGGTTGTTTTTGCTTTCACAAATTTATTCTGTTTTGTTTGTACCAGCAATCTTTTGAAATTCACATTTCAACAAGTATGTAACGATCCACATTTCATTATATCGACATTTCGTGCCCACCACGGTCGATTGCCAATCATCTTCTTTGGCCCTCAACAATACAGACTCCTCTTTCTCAAGCTTCATTAATTTCTCTACAGAAACATAAAACAACTCGGGATAGGTATCAGCAATCAAGAAACTTACAAACTGCAAACTCGTTAGTGGAAATTCAATTATCGAAACCTTGTGGAAATTGTACAATGATTCGGCCGTTATTTTGATCAAAGTAAGTAACTGATTATATATTAGCACATGATGGATGTTTGATTCATGTAGGCCGAGGATTTTGTATACTTGTGATTTCGTGAATGAAATGTCTGTGAGGAGAATTAACTTGGTTAAGGATGTGTTGCTCACCACGATTCTCTTTGAAATTGCAAAGTCTTCAGCTGGCATTGCTTCTGAAAGAATGTGAAGAATGGTATTTGGGTATCAACTAGTAGTTGCCTTTTTGCGAAAATTATTGAACTTTGTATACTTAGCCGCTAACCAATTATGCAAATAATTAATGACATATCGCTTAACAGAGATAAGTATTCCCTAGTAGATAGCAAGCAGGTAACAGACAGTTCCCGAGATATGACTGGCCTCTTGAAGTCCTTTCACAAACTGGGTATCAACTTGCAAAACATACAGAGAATCATTCATTTCAAAGTACATCTAAAAGAAACCTTGAAGAAATTGAACGTAACGTTCGACCAATACAATTCAATAAACGACATCAGCTCCATTTTCAGCGAGTTCTATTACATGCACAATTTAGATTGCAAGAGCACAATAAACATCACGTTCAATGATTTTATTGATTACGAACTGGAGAGTATCATGGATACCACTATTGATGTTAGAAACTTTGAATTCTACATCAACCAGGTGTTTATTCCAAACTTGAATAGTCAAGAGGTCCCTGATACGAAGTTATGTTATGAGGAATTCACTCTTTGAAACGTGGTAGTTCCGTTGGGTGCCAAAATGTACATCTGATTTTTCAACCCCTTTATCACACAAGGTAAAAAATTTTTTTAACAACGTTTTCCCAAACCAAACTACACTATCAAGCCCAAGCCCAAGCCCATCTAAGTCTGGAAGTTTAAAGGAATTATATCGATGTCTTTTCAAGATGTTTTAAAGAGAGGAGACGAGTTTCTCAGGGAGTATCCCAGAACCAATCCCCTTTGGAACTATGCATCCCATGCAACATGTTTGTTCATGATTACTGGTTCGAAAATCATATTAAATACATTGTATAAGCCATGCTTGCACAACATAGAGAAGCTAGATATGGCATTACAGAAAGCAAATCTGGAGGATAGAGGTATTTTAACGGTCATGAACCATATGTCTGTAGTCGATGATCCCGCTTTTTATGCTGCATTACCTTGGAGATACCATTTGAATGTTGACACAATCAGATGGGGCTTTGGTGCACATAACATATGTTTCAGTAATGTTTTCCAATCTTGGTTTTTCAACTTGGGAAAAATATTGGGGACCAAGAGATTTGGCGAGGGTCCATTTCAAGGTAGTATTGATGCAGCTATTAGAGTTTTGAGTCCTGATGATACCTTGGATCTTGAATTTACTCCAGGTGTAAAAGAAGAACAAAAGCCAAACATGTTACAAACCGTGAATAACCTACATGAAAAATCAAATACCGAATTGGTCAAATTTATCAAACCGACCCCAGAAACAACAAATGTTTTAATGTCGAAAAATCCATTCATTAGAACCAAAACATCATGGTTCCATGTATTTCCTGAAGGATTTGTATTACAGTTACAGGAACCACATAACAATTCAATGAGGTACTTTAAATGGGGTATATCAAGATTGATATTGGAATCTACAAGAGCTCCTGTTGTCGTTCCAATGTTTTCATTTGGTTTTGAAAAAGTAGCACCTGAAGATTCAGCAGAAGAGGGAATAAGAAGATGGTTGCCTTATAATATGGGTGCCGAAATACACATCACGATAGGTGATCCAGTAGAAGACACAATAATAGAAGAATATAGAAGTAAGTGGAGAACGCTTGTACTGAAATATATCGATAAATCATATCCAACTGATTTATCACCGGAGTTGAAAATAGGAAGTGAAGCACAAATGTTGAGAAGTTCCTTAGCTAGTTTTATCAGAGAACAGGTATTAAACATAAGAGAACTCACTGGTTTATTTGCCCCCGAAGACCCTAGATTTAAAGATCCTCGATTCTGGAAGGAGTATACAAATACCGAAGGGTTAATTGATGATAATATCAAATTTGTGGGTAAAAATTGGGCAATAAAGAGATTCCAATCACATTTACCGGAATATAATCCTGACCCAGAACTTACTGCTGAAGATGAGTAAACCATTCATAACCCTCACAGGCCCTCCCACTCCTATTCATCGACACTTGTATATATATAGTTGTAAAATTTTTGTAACCGATATACTTCTCAGAATTCACACTTTGTCCTAACTAAAAAAAAATTTCACTCTGTTCAAACATCTACCAAGTCATACACCAGCCAAGATCAAACCCAAATGATACCCCGACTACTAAGAAGTCAACCAACGATACCACGGTATACGAGGACCAAATGGACAAAGTCGTTCAAACAAAAACCAAAGTTTATAATTGAAGAACCAAAAAAGTTTTCACCGATGATACAACAATATCATAGTGAAATAACTAATTATCTCTTGAATGATAACATGCCAATAAATCTCAAGACCAAAATGATACATTCCAAACTCCAGTCACTTTTATCCACAAACTCTCCCGAAAGAATAGAGATCGTCGATTATGTAATTAAGAACTTGAACAATTTGCCTTTAAACTTAGCAGTATTGATTTTTGAAAACACTTACAGGGAAATATTGGAAAAAAGACCTGCGTTCACCAATGTATTGTTAAAAAAGTTGTTAAGTAACGTTAACGAGATCCCGAATAAGACATTGGTAATGTTGATTGATCTCGCTTTTGATCAAGGGACGAATTTGTCAGGGGTCTTACAAAGATTGGGCGACAGAGTTAATGATCCATTTATCGAAGAGTATTTGACGTATTTAAAAGAGAAAGATAAACTCAACTTACAAATCTTTGAGCAAGTTATTAAAGCAAAGATCAACAATCCGGTTGTGACTATGATGAATGCATATATCGAGTCAATTTTCAAAGAAACGATTCCGGAAGTGCATTGCTATAAAAACTTAGAACAGAATTTAGATCGAATACAAATGTTGATTAACAACACAATTGACGGAGCAGTCTTTGACGACATTTCCATGGATTCAGTGATGATTTTGTTGAAGTTGAATTGGGAATTATTGAGTGCAAATCAGTGCCCTGGATCTATACCAAATATACAGCGGATAATGTCTTACCTCGAAAATAAAGAACAGCAAGTAACGGACACACTTTTCAAACAAGACCTCGAAGATGAAGCACTTGCGCAAACGATATTAAGCCTTACATACCACTTGCACTCGCCATTGTCCAAATCAATCGGCGAGTTTATCATTAACAATGACGTGAAATTCTCTACTTATTTAAGACTTCAAGCCAAGGCATATCAAGTAGTTTCTTCATTTCAAGAAGAGGAGTTGTTTGGCCAAATTATAGAAATTGTGCCACTGGATTTAGATTATTCTGAAGTATATGATAGAATAATACAGGCATCAATGACTAAATGTTCACCAATTGGCGACTATATAAATGAACTCACATCCTACTTCGTAGCAAACCACAAAATAGAGCAGTCTGTTTACTCATACAAATTCCGCATAGATAAAGCAATTAAACACGATGATTACGTATCAGCACTCAAGGTGTATGATGATAGTATTGACAAAGTTAGTTCTTGGACAGAATATGCGTCTGATCCATCCATCCATAGGACCTTGAATGATCTAATTCAAATATTGGCTAATAAGTTGCCCATAAGAGAGGCATTCCCGATGTTTCAAAGAATCAAAGCACAATTACAGTCGCAAGTCAATATAGATTCTATAAATGCCTTGGTTCCGCAGATATTGAAGGCGGACCTTGTTGGTGATGTGATCGAATTAATGAATAGAGAATTGCCCAAATTTCACCAAGATCTGAAGTTCAGATTGCCAAGTGACAAACCATATGGATATAAATATACGAGGTTATTGAATGTATTACATGAACATGTGATTACGAACACTGAGGATAAGACAGTGACAAGTAATTGGTCTTTATACACTCATATATATAAATTCTTTTTCATACCTTCTGAAAAGATTCTTCCAACAATGAAGTTCTTTTGCGAGAATAAGAGATGGAATGCCACTCTTCGTATATTCAATACTATGGTTGAAATGAATCAATTACACGGATATCACAATCATCTTCCACCTACGAGAGAAATGTACACGTATTTGCTTGATGAGTTCGGAGATAGTTTGTATGAAGAAGGAGTTATTGAAATCCATGAGGCTTTAAAGATGGACATAAACATACCTGCTCAAGACATGGAATTACAACATAGTATAATGAACGCATACTGCAATTTGCAAGATGTTTCAAAAGTTAGAGATTTGTTTCTTAGTGCAAGTGCAAACAATGAAGTTAACGAAACCAGTGCAACAATAATGTTGAAAGCATATACATATAACGATTTGAATTATGTTGAAAAATTCTGGAATAATTTGAGTTCATTTGGGATCGTTCCTGACTACCAAATGTTTAAACAATATCTTATTGCTTATTCGTATCACGGTGAGACCGGAAAGGCAATTGAGATAATTGAAAACTGCGCAGATTACGAAATAGATATCAATTCTGATTTGATTTTGAATATGCACAATTTCTGCTACCAAACTGACAATCAGGAACAAATACGTTCCTGGGCTGAACAGAAACATCCCGAACTATGGCAAGAGGCTGTTGACACTGGGAAATTGATTCACGCAACTGGGTATAAGCCACATGAGAATTTCATGGTTACCGGATCAACAGAACTTAAACAACTACCAGTAAACAATAGAATTGAATTGTAGAAAAGACATGTATATAAATATTTATAACTTTGTATTATTCACTTTGGTAGCAAATCTTAATGAATTTATAGTTTCATTAAAATTAGCAATCGACGGAGATATGTTCACAAACATAAGCGTTTTTGAATTACCTCCAAGACTATGCTTCAAAAGGTACGTAAGTTTGGAATTTCTGTAAGGTATATGATTCAGTTGTTTCTGATTCAATGAATATATCACGTCTCCTAACGATGATAATGATTTATTTATAGCCTGTGTTTCTTTTAATCTTTCTCCTTCTACCTTTGATATATTTATACGTTCGGATCCCGCGAGATCTATAAGATTTAATGTACCATATCGGGACTCTTTTGTTGATTGATTAAACCCTTTAATGTCCAAAATAAAAATTGAATGTGATCTTGATGATTTATCGTTTATTCTGGTTGAAGCAGTACTTCTTTGCTTGTTTACTTGATCTAATATTGAATTTGCCTGTTTAGGGGACGTTACAGGGATAGTAGTGATATTAGTTATAATAGTTTTGCAACTTTTATCATCATGCTTAATTTCATGCTTTTCATTCAGTGATGGATTTAATAAATCTATAATCGATTCGTTGTATATTTCAATGAAGTTGCCAGTAATTTCATAAGTCCAATTTGGTTGCTGTTGCTGTAACTCTTTCAAGTCGTTGAATATCTTATCAATAGACAATGGAATTAGACCATTTCTTGAATTCGACATTGTAAATGTTTTACCAGATCCAGTTTGCCCATATGCAAAAACACATACATTTTGGCCATCTAAAGAACACTGTATCAATTGAGATAGTTCCTGAAAAATTTCTTCATTTGTCAGCTTTGATGAGAATATCTTGTCAAACAGGAACTTATATACACTGTTGGAGTTGGTGGAAGAAGGTATATTTCTTGTTACAGTGAGTTCTTGTTTTGCGTCTTCATTTAGTTCATCGTCCGGCATCTCTAAATCAATCAATGAAGTATCTAGGGAAACAGCTCTAATTCTACAGAACACACGAATGTTTCCTTTCAAATCTTGCAAAATAGCATGCAATCGACGTCTCTTTGATTCTTGATCAATAAGTTCTATATCCATCATATTCATTTCAAATTGTATGCGCTGTAAATCCTGAGATCTGGCTTTTGACGATGAACCTAGGTCCGCTATTTGTTTCTTTTTACTGGTAATTTGTTGATTTAAACTGGTTATATCCTTCTGCTTATCCTGATTCTTGATGTTAAGTTGATTTAGTATGGTACTGAACCTTGTATGCTCTTTTTCCAAATGTGGTAGATCAACATCATTGATCTTCTCAATTTGTGACTTGAGAAATTTGATTTGTTCAGATATCGAACCTTCTTCCTGTTTGTTCGTAATTATGTTTTCCTTTATGGTTTTAATGGTTTCCAGCTCCCTCGTACTTTGCTCTTTTTTCAATTCTAGAAGCTTTCTACTTAGATCCAAATCCAACAGTTTCTTGGTATTGTTCAACTCATTAAATTTACAATTTAACTCCTCCAATTGCTTTTCGTATTTGTATTGCTTGTTCAGCAATATCCCATCAACTTGTTTCACAATCTCTTCCTTCAAATTATTCAACTTCTGCTTATGATTCATCAACATTTCCTGATTCTGTATCTCAAACTTCCGACTCAAGTCATTCATCGATGACTCTTGATAGTTCCTCAATTCTTCAGTCTGTAAGTTCAAATCATTCAAACTTCGTTGTAAGTTAAGATGCTTGCTCTCAACTGTATAATTAGATAAAATCTGTGATTCAATTTGCGTTCGTAAAGTTATAAACTCTGTATTTAATTGTTCCAATTCCATTTGTTTCTCGTGTATTAATTGTCTGAATCTGTGTGAGTCCGACATTGCCATTGATGTTGGTGTTGTTGACCTCGAGTACGGCTTTCTCATCTTACATACAGAAGTGGACTTGGCCGGTTGTAACGTGTATTTGTATTTGCTGCTTTTCTTCAACTTTTGTAGAGAATTTAGTATCAGTGAGTGACTTTCTCTCAAGATGCTAGAACCACCACCGTTGTTGAAGTTCTTATTGGATGACAAGGACTTCACACATCTATCTTCGTCTTCTGGCGACATTGTTGTTGATATTTATAGGGCTATTGTGTGTTGTTGTTGGTTGGTTGGTAGTAAGAAATTTGTAGTAGATTTGTAAACAATTAAATAAACTCCGCAGCGTCGTGTCGCAGAACGCACTAATGCTATCAATCACGTGATCATAAAAAAAATTCAAAGCAGTAGATGAGATTGATGATTTAGGATTTTACAACCACCTACAACACCATATCAGCTTCATCAACACATACATTCAACACAGCATGGGGCCTACAGTAAAGAAACAGAAGATAAACAATAAGGGAAAGTCCATACATAAGAAGCCGTCCGTGGTAGTGCAGCAAGAAGAAGAAGAACTACCAGTAGCAGTCCCTTCATCAAGTGAAGAAGCAAAGGAAGAAGAAGAAGCGCAGCAGGCTGAAGGATTGTCCGATTTAGAGGCAGACGACCAAGAAAATGTAGATTCAAATGACGATGTAGACGTAGCAGACTTGTCGTCTTCAACAGAGTCCGATGGTGAAGAGGATCAGCTATCTTCTTCAGATGACGAAAACTTCCCCAAAAAGAAAAAGAGCAAAGGTTCCAAAGATGATGGGTCAGAATCTTTTGCTAATGCATTCAATTCTATTATAAATTCAAAATTAAAAGCATATAACAGGAAGGATCCTATTTTGGCGAGAAATAAGTTAACATTCAAGAAATTAGAATCTGAAAAATTGGAAAACAAAGCCCAAAAAGCTATCTTACAGGAGCGAAAGCAATTACAAGATAAACACAGAGTCAAGCAATTATTTCCTAGTACATCCGATAACGATCTATCGAAAGTGAGAAGTTTTATTGAAAAAGAGAAGGATCTCAAAAAAGTGGCCCAGAAGGGGGTTGTTCGATTATTCAATGCTGTTTTAGCTACTCAAGTGAGAACGATTCAAGAAGTCGGAATGGAAAATGTCAGATCAGCTAAAAAGGAGGAATTGATGAATGACGTATCGAAGGAGAAATTTTTAGATTTGATAGCAGCCGCAGCTGAAGAATAGGTAATCTGTATATGGCATAGAGCGGACAAAGCATACTATAAGGATGTACTGAGGTCTGGATCAAGTGTATAAGGAAGTCAATAATATACGGATGATAGAAATTTTGAGATATCGAGATAATAACTGAAGACAAGTGAGTAAACAAGTTATAGACGCTTCAAAGGTGAAGGTGCTTGAGTAAAACTGGATTCATAGTCAATGTTGTATACATATTTTGTTGATTTTGGCTCTAATTACAGCTTTTGAAAAAAAGTTTGCTTCTTAAGTGTCTCTTATCTTCGATACTATCATGACTTGGTTCATTGACAATTGACAGCAATTAATGTCTAACTCCCCCCCGTAAACGGACGTCTTTCCAGTTGCATCCAAGCGGAATGAATCTCGCTGAAATTATTGCATTTTCGGTGGTGTGGTGACCAGTAACCCTGAATACGCTCTTCATTCAACCCATGCTGACAAATCTATTGAACCCAAGATTTCTCCGAAATCCAAGTTTCAAAGTCAGAATTAGATCCCACGCAAGGATGAATATAGACTGACTTCAATATGAGAAGATTCAACACAAGTATAAACTCTGGTGATGAGCAGAGAAGATTCCCCAGCGAAAGACTTAGCTCATTAGATTCGAGACAAAGTGGTTCAGGCGCAGACTCATTGCTGCCCTCAAACTCACCTGGATCTGGGTTTGGCTCGACTAGTTCAACTATAGTCAATGCTACGACAACGACAGAGAATATAATGACATCAACAAATCCACCAAAGAATAGTTGGAGAATTGTTGCTTGTGTGATGTTTAACTTCACGTGTGGGTTCAGCGATGCTGCTCCAGGTGCTTTATTACCCCATATCGAGTCATTTTATGATATCAATTATGCAATTGCTTCATGTGTATGGGTAAGTAATGCCATTGGGTTTATTCTCATTGCTTCCTTATCTCATAAAATTCAGCCATGGTGTGGGAAACGAAATTGTCTACCTTTGGGAAATCTTTTGAGTTGTATAATGTACGCTATTGTTTGCAGTGGTACTTTGTTCCCTATAATTGTTATTGGATTCTTCTTTGGAGGCTGTGGTTTGGCAATTGTTGCTGCTCAATGTAATATCTTTTTGAGTAGATTAGATAAACAATCAAAGTATCTAGCATTCTATCACGGTGGATATGGGGTCGGCGCAACCATTTCACCATTAATTGCTACCAGTATGATTAACTATGGTATTAGTTGGAATTATTTCTACTTGATTTTACTAGGAATGATGGTTATAACTGGGGCGAACTTGTATCTTGCATTCGAAAATGCTGATAAAGATTTGAAACCGTGGGATTATGATGAAGAAGAACATCCAAATCAAGGTGAAACAATTGAGATGGAAGAGTTCCGTACAGTAAGAAACGCCACAAATGTAACGACATCTCAAAATTCAGAAATGATCCTTGCCTTGAAAAATCATGTTACTTGGTTGATCGCATTCTTTTGCTTATTTTATCAAGGTGCTGAGGTGAGCTTGGCTGGTTGGATAGTTACATTCTTATTGGATTATCGTCGCTCGAATGCGCGTAGCACTGGTTATGTTGCCTCTGGGTTATGGGCTGGTTTGACACTAGGCAGATTACTATTGACAAGACCAATTCACAAATACATGGGCATTAAACGAGGTGTGCTTGTTGTCTCCATTATTTCCATTATTTTGGTCGTTTCAACATGGTGTATTCCTAAAGTTGTGGTCGAAGCAGTCTTGGTATCGATAGCAGGTGTATTCATTGGTCCCAACTACCCACTACTCATAACATATAGTGCACAAAAGGGTTTGATACCAAGAAGGATACAAGTAGTTTCATTTACCATAATGAGTGCTTTTGGGTCATCTGGTGGTGCATTATTCCCTTTCTTAGTGGGGTTGTTATCACAAAAATTGGGCACATTCGTAGTATTACCGGTGTACATTATATTGTACTCACTAATGGTTATCCTCTGGTTAGTATTACCCAACATTGAAAGACAGGTCAAAGAGCCTAGAGCTCAATTGGGGTTTTGGGAAAGAATATGGTGATACCTTTGTACAGCTTATATATGTAAATATATAAACCACTTTCTTTTTTCTATTTGATTCCTCCGATTTCGATTTTACTTTTACAACCACCACCACCACCACTTGAGATACAATACACTGAATCATGGCAATCGAGCGATCCATCAAAAACGGAGATGAAGCAATCAAATCCAAGGATTATCTTGGTGCAATACAAGAGTACAGCAATGCTTTAAGGGAAAATCCACATGCTTTTACAGCTTATTTGAAGAGATCAGTAGCGTATCAAAAGTTATCAAACTTGACCAAAGCAAAAGAAGACATATCAACAGCATTTACAATTGCATCCGAACGCGGAAAGAGGTCAGAGATTGGATTATGTTATTTTAAACTAGGATTGATCTATTATCTGGAGAAAAAATTGAGATTAAGTTCAGATCAGTTTAAGAAGGCAATTGAATATGATTGTAAAGAGCCTACATTGGACATGTGGAAGAATAAAGCCGAATATGATTTGAAACATCATCCGGAGTGGAATGTTGAGGAGGAGGAAGATGTTGATGATTTGATCGGAACTGGTGTAGACTTCGCTGAATCTGTTGATAGAGATGACTTCAAACCAAAGACCCAAAAATTGAAGGAAGAGAAAAAAGAAAGTCCAACATCAGAGCAGAAATCTACTAATATAGATGTCATTAATAAAATTGCACCTTTGAATGTTAAGATTAGAGACGACTGGTATCAATCAAATGATGAAGTAATAATCACAATCTATGCTAAAAACGTCAAGGTACAAAAATTAAAAATTGAATTTGAAACAAATTCAGTCTCCTTGTCGTTTCCAAGTGCTTCCAATTCTGAATATAACTATAATTTGGATCCACTATACGGAGAAATTGATGTGGAAGCATCAAGGTATAAACTATATGCAACTAAGCTAGAGATTGTCTTAAAAAAGAAGGAGGCAGCAAAATGGCCAGCATTAGAGAAACAAGAAAACCCAGTTTCAGAACAAGAAGAAAAAGACAAAAGCGAAACACCCGCGTATCCATCATCCTCTCGCAAAAAAGTCAACTGGAACAACTTCAAAGTTGATGATGAGAAAGAAGAAGGTGATACCAACTCATTCTTCCAGAAGATTTTCAAGGATGTTGACGAAGACAGTAGAAGGGCAATGATGAAATCATACGTTCAAAGTAATGGTACAGTCTTAACTACAAACTGGGATGAAGCAAAAAACAAAGAATTCGAGACCTCACCTCCTGAAGGTATGATTGAAAAAAAATGGGGGAAATGATTCTCCTTCCCCCTCCCCCCGTATAATGAAGTTGGATCGTGAGAATAATTAATGAAAATATATTTTACGAAGGACTATTCCGCCGATCAGTCTTTGTAGTTCCACTGATGGTGTGTACCATTTCTCCTCACCCGTCTTTTCATTGTGTGCCGTTGAAATGACATCAGTCCCACTAGATCCCCTTGATTTCAGTTATTCCTGTATGTAATTACTGCAACTCACGTTTTTCAAATTGGTTAAACTTCATTTGCTATTTTCCACCAAGCACGGCCGTAACACATCTTTCTTTTGCCACTCTTCTACTCTCTTTCTTCCCCTTCTCTTTTGTATGTTTCGATCCGTATTCAGAACCACAGCAAGAAAGATGCATATTGAAGCTATTCCCATGAGATGGGGCCACGGAGATAACTATTCCTACTTGTTAATTGACGATACCTCTAGACATGCGTGGCTAATTGATCCAGCCCAACCCAGCGAAGTACTACAATATCTATCCAAGGAGAGACCAAACTTTGAATTGAAAGCAATTGTGAATACTCATCACCATTACGATCATTCTGACGGCAATCAAGAGTTTCATAGAAGATATGCTGACTTGCCAATAATTGCTGGAAAAGATAGTCCTTTGGTCAGTTACACTCCTTCTCACGAAGAAGTAATTGAATTGGGAAACGACTTATCAGTGACTGCATTACATACACCTTGCCACACTCAAGATTCTATATGTTATTTTGTTGTGGATACAAATACCAAAGAGAAGGCGGTTTTCACAGGTGATACTTTATTCATAAGTGGTTGTGGTAGGTTTTTTGAGGGTTCAGGCAAAGAAATGAATATTTCATTGAATAAAATATTGGCAAACTTGCCAAAAGATACGAGAGTTTTTCCAGGTCACGAATACACCAAATCAAACGTAAAGTTTTCGAAGACTATATTGGACAATGATGCTATAAAAAATTTGGAAGAATTCTGTAAAAATCATGAACATACCACGGGTAAATTCACAATTGGTGATGAATTGAAATTTAATCCATTCATGAGGTTAAATGATCCTCAGGTAATAAAAAACACAGGATTAAGTGCAACAAACCAAGTAATGGATAAGTTACGTGAGATGAAAAATAACAGCTGAAAAAGGTATATATTCTTGTTTTTAATTATATTCTAACGAATTCAGGCTTATCATTATCATCAATCCATAGTTCAGGTTGCCAAAGCTCTATCAATTCCAAATCGTAGTCGGATTTACCCTTTGCGAATTTCTCATACTCTTCGAATATCCCACTTAGACACCATCCCTGAAGTAGTTTCCTCATCAATCCGATCAATAATCCCGTTCTATGTTTTCCCTTATTCGAATGGATCAAAATTGGATAGTTTTTTCTACTTAAAATCAATTGTAAAGCAACAGTTAGACTTTTGATGGCTTGTTCATTCTCCTTTGGTTTATTAAAAGGTTCCTGGCTACTTTCAATGAATAGGTTGTGAAATGTAATATCAGTGGTTCCAATCCATTCAAGATAGTTATTCAAAATCTCTATGGATCCATCTTTTTCCTTTTTTTTCTTCTTGTGTTTAATTTCATGGCCCAAATCGCCAAGATATATTATGGTCTTCAAATTGAGTTGAGAAAGAAATGGATAGTTTATGGGCATGGGGAATCCAGATCTATATATACCATTTTCCACAAGGGCAAAGTTCACGGGTGGTACTAGATTTACTGATTTCGGTATCGATACTGTGTTTGTTTCACTTATTTCCTCTTTCTTCTCTGTTAGTATTCCACTTGATTCTTCTTTACCCGCTATATCTGTCATATTAATGTTGCTGTACTATATTGAAATATACCAGGACTGGTTTGTATAATCGCAGAATGTTTGGTTAATTGACAAATATTAATCTGATAAAATTTACTGGGAGGAGTACTGTATGCAGGAAACTATCTAGCCTCCTATACCGGGAACAGGATACTTCCACACCAAGGGTTGGCAAGAGTGAGTGACTGTGTGTATTGCTGTAAGGCAGTTATAACAAAGGGATTTCGATTTCATTGCACCTTCTTTTTGCTTATTACGGTCGTCAACGAAAGAAGCGAGGGAATGGGAGCATAGCATATGATATAGAAATTATAACATGCTGGCGAGTATCAATAAGGTCTTCGTGAAATTTTGTCCTCCTTGGGATTTGCTGATCTACAAAGGTACTCTTGATACACCTGTATCCACCCTGGCTCGATTCTCACTATTCACCATTCACTATCAACGTTCATCGTGTGCAATGGATGAGGTTGGAAAGCCAGTGATTTGCAACCCGTAAACTTCAACATGCAAAAAATAAAATTTTTTTGCCATACAAAATTTTTCAATAGAGAAAAAGCTCATTAAAGAAATACCACTGGACAATCATTTAATCGGATTTCTTCATCCAACCATATTTGCAACTTATAGAAATACCTGTTATCCATCATCACGTTGGTAGACAGTATACACATACACATCTGCGCAGCAATCACACATATAATATAATACACATCGCACATTCGATACATCATGTCTTGGTTATTCGGAAAAACAGCATCTACAGATGACAATCAACAAATGAGACAAACATTAGGGTTTGATCCAAAAGAAGTAAGTGATGTGAACACAATCATACAAACACCAGGAGCAATATCTACCGCTCAATTACACCCGTTGGCTGGATTAGGCAGGGGTATTGAATATTTAGATTTGGAAGAAGAGAAATTAAATACTGTGGAAGGTTCCAAGGGTGTCATTCCAAGTAGATCATGGACCGACGATTTATGTTATGGTACTGGTGCTGTATATTTGATGGGTTTAGGTTTTGGAGGAGCCTTTGGTTTGCAAGAAGGTTTGAAAACCGTGGTAAAAAATGCACCACCTAAAGTTCAATTGAATCATGTTTTAAATAATATCACACGAAGAGGTCCATTTTTAGGGAATTCTGCAGGCGTATTAGCATTGACTTATAACTTGATTGACTCGACTATCGACGGTGTTAGAGAAAAACATGATGATATGAATTCAGTAGTTGCTGGTGCTTTGGCTGGTGCTTTGTTCAGAAGTAGTGCAGGTATAAAACCAATGGCTTATTCTTCTGTAATGGTGGCCGGTGTCGCTGGTGCTTGGTGTGGTATAAAACGTTTATTATAATAAACAACCCCGTCGTCCCTTGTATATATAATATATATTAATTCTAACCCGTGGTTGCTTGAACCTGACTAAACCTCTATAAATGCTCTCGAGTTTGGTTTGTAATTCGTGTCGTGGTTCGTGGTTATCTATGCTACTTGTATTTTAGCAAGTGCTGGCTTCGTGGAACTACCAGGTGCTTCTAGTTTGATTTTCTTGACTTTGTGAGCTGGGATCTCTTGAGTTCGCTTGGTTGGCACATCGCATAGTTCTTTCAACATTGTCTCCTCTCTCCAATCTTTGAAGAAAGCTTGCATAAGTTGACCCCGTTTCACCATATGTTTCTCATATTGGTCCAAATCATAAAATGACGCCTTCTGAGAATCTCTATTCATAATTTTGAATACTTTGTCCTTATCATTTGTATCATGTTTCATTTCTTCAAGAACGTCACCCATCATTGCATAATTCTTCAGTTTCGCTATTTTGGAATAGTATTGTGATTTCCCTGGGATCATGTTCAACATCATATACTTACATCCGGAGAAAAGATGGTATTGTTTACCATAATGGTATAGATCCATAATTATTACGTTCTGGGTCTTTGGAGTGGGGGAAAAGACTGAAGGATTTGACTCTGCACCTTCTGCGATCATTATGCTTATTCTATCGTTTCCTAATGCTTTTTGTACACTATACAAATCCTGTCGGCTTTGCATATTTCCATTTATTATTATGCTGATTCCATGACTTTCAATGATTGGTATTAATTTAGGCAAGTAGTTCCAAAATGGATTTTGGCGATTTCTCATGATTTGCGTGCGACAATGAATGGTCAAGTTCTGAATCCCAGTTTTGCAGATCTGTTCCACTAGACTTCTTGTTTTCTCGTAATTGTTGAAGATCCGAATTTTACAACTTATAGGCTTGTTATTAGGTTTTCCCACTTTTTCCACCAAATTTGTCAATATGGCACACAATACATCTGGAGATTTCAATAACTCTGCTCCCATGCCGGAATGCGTGGAGAAAGATTTTGGACATCCACAATTCAAGTCTATGCCATCAACATCATCGATCACTTTCTTTGCGGCCTCGACCGCAAGTTCTGGATTACTGGAACCCAACTGCAAAATCAATCTCCCATTTTCATCAGGATGTTTTCTAAATATGACAGATTCCATCTTTTTGTTCGAGCTCTCCGCAACGTAATCCACCGTATTTAGTTCCGTATTTATGAGTCTTTCACACTTGATCAATTTCTTGTCGATTAATTCGGGTGTCCAGATCAAATCACAACCGTATTTTAATGAAAGCAAGCGCATGGGCAACTCTCCAGTCCTCACCATTGGTGCAAGGCATATTTTGTTTGTGTATTCAACCATTTTTCTTATCATTTGATGATTGAAAGGGTTGAAAGCGTGGTTGTAGTGTGTGAAAGTTTTTCTGATGATGGTAAGTCGTGATCCAGAGTCACCAAAAACGTTGTGTCGCGCTATATATATGTTTTGGTTGCAAACGTAAGCCAGGTATAATCTGAGACCGGATTATCTTATCTTCGATGTGTTTCTGAGATATCTAGCCGAAGATGGCGGCAGGGGAAGTCGGTCCTTAGATGTTGATCGTACACAGATCCTGTTGAAGCACTATGAATACCGGTTGAGATCGTACGATGTACAAGCAGCCTAGTAGCCACTTTAAAACGACGGAGCATATGTATTCTGAGGAAGTACTATTCAATCACGAATGCGTCATCCAAATGAAGCAGACCACTGAGGATCCTTTTGGGCTTACACAATTTTATCTATCTATGTTCGAAAGATACAAAGATACAAAGCCTCATGTACCCAAGAGAACCAGGAAGTGCTGGGGTATAATCAAAAGATACCACCATACTGGGTCCAGTATGACAGCTTCTTTTCGACCGACCCACAAAGATTCTATGGTATATAATCTCCTCGCGTGATTAGAAACGCACCTTCATCTACCGAAAGCTTGATAACCCCAACTGTAAAACCTTCACCCAAACCAACGTATCGATGCTCTACTGACTTGAATTACTAATATTTCTAATTTCCACCATCGAGACTACTGCTCTAGATCTCGGAACAGAACTTCCAACCAATAGCTAATCATTCATCTGTAAGCTAGCCTTAGTGAAGGAAAGAAAGAAGAAAAAAAAGAAACGATAAAACAAAATTGTCGTGCATATCCGACATTTTAAATTTCTTTTACAACCTTTATGTGAGTTTTCATTTTTGGTTTTAGAAAATTGGAGACAGGAAAGTTTAACCAATTGTAGGATGATCACAGTGAATTGACCCAAGCCAGTTGGTCAATTGGGTCGTGGTAGTGCAATTGCAGGTGTGACGCTTTTGACAGCAGAAACGGCAGCCGAGTCTGTGTGAAAAAACCTGTCGCTTTGTGGCTTTTCCCCACCTCATAAAGGAATTTGATACGAAAACTGTCAGATAGAAAGCTTCTCGTCACAAGATCTTTAGCCTGACTGAAAATCATGGACTCGTGATGATAATTTGTAGACCATGCATGTAAGAAATATTGAAACCGTGCATAAAAAGCGTCATTCTGGATCACCTCTGGAGCGTATCTGCGTGCTAGCCAATGTTGGGATTGATCTCCCCACTAAGTGTTCCCATGTTGGAAGTCCCTTCACATGGTGGTGTCTTCTGCTTCCCACCCACCATAGGACTCACATGATGGAAGTGTAACTTAAGGTTCATGCATTTCCAAAGAAACTTTTTAACATTTTTCTTTTTATTTTACTTTAGTAAATTTAGAGCCCTTGTAGTTGATCAGTGTGCTGTAGTGATATTTCTTATCAGAGTAAAAAGTGTCTGTAGCGATAACTTGAAACAGAACGTTTCAAGCTGGGCAGCGTGACAGCATCGTCGCACACCGACTCACACAGTCTCGCACGCGTCGCTGGGTGGACCACTCACCCACACACCTACCCACCTCCAGCAATTGGGCCAAAGTTCCAGCAATTGGTACCCATTGAGAATGAAACAGGAGGTAGAGCTGGAAAAGGCGATGCTGCTGAAACACAGTAAATCATGTAAAAAAATTGCATTCAAATTGGGTAATTTTTGTCTATATGCACGTTCTGGTTATCTGCAAGAGATTTAAAAAAAAAAGAATTTAGAAAAATTAAAAAATTTTTAATTATTTTTGGGGTCATCATCAGGCTATAAAAGTAAACAAATATACCATTTGATATCTTATAAATGCATTTAATCAGCTGCCTGTTCAGGTGATATTTTTGTCTCTCTCTTTCTTTCTTTCTTCAACAGAAGTATTTTATCATGTCATATTTTCATCCTATGAGCAATGCCATCAATCCAATAGACATACCCAATTGTCTTACGCCAAACAACTTGGAGGATCATATCAACAAAATCAAACCAGACTATAGTTTGGTTGAAGCTCCACAGCCGTTGTCTCCTCCGTTGTCGCCATACCAGAGGAACGCCCAGTTGTTCAAGCCGCAGTTGCCTCAATACCAATCAATTGTGAGCAACAGGAGCTACTTGAATAACAATGACTACAAGTTAGAAAATTACAAGGATTACAAATTAACTATAAACATCAGACCAGGCAAAAATTACTACAAAGATCAGTTAAGTTTCTTGGACAAGTACTCAAATATCGCAGCTGAGGAAAAAAGTATAAGCTTACCGGTGAGAAGGTACAAGAAGAGATTGGTGTATGATTCCGAGGAATTTACAGATGATTTAAGAGTAAGAACTAGAAGAATCTTGAAGACTAGAGAAGCCGACATTGAAGACGAGCTACCAAACGTGGTTTCATCACCACCAGTTAGAAAAAAGAAAAGACAGGCCACCCCCTCAACACCGACACTTGCATTGCAGCAACAGATGTTGATTGACGAGTCGATACCCGACTACTCACCAAATGCGAATGAGACGTTACCTGAGAATCCAAAATGTCTAAAAATTGAGTGGAAAGGACAAGCCATGGATTTGTCACAAGATCCAAATTTGAGCAAGCTACATCCCGCGGAAGTCCTCTTGGCCAGTATCTTGAGACTACCAGTTGCTGTGTACTTGGACAGCAAAAGAAGACTTTTTTTTGAAAAAGTTGCAAGGGTGAGAACTGGCAAACAGTTTAGAAGAACAGATGCCCAAAAGGCATGCAGAATCGACGTCAATAAGGCTTCCAGGTTGTTTGCGGCTTTCGAAAAGGTTGGCTGGTTAAACGATGAACTATTCGAAAAATACATCTAGAGTACAATTTTGTTTGAGAGGCTTCATTTCATTTTATTATTTTATTTCAATGGATTGTTTTCAGAAAGGAAAGGATTGCAGGAAAGGGTATATTGTAATTTCATAAACACATAATAATTAGGGAAATATTTTTAAGGGTAACATTACAAAATCAAGGCGTGGTTGTATTAAACGATACTGGTAGAGTATCACAGAGCCTTTTGGGATATATAGAGGATTTTCTTTCTTTCTTTTACTATTACTGTTTTGTATAGGAGAATAAACTAAAGTATTTATTAGAACTGAATTGAGAAATACCAGTGCTTGTTGTTAATTTATACAGCAGCGCTTTCCAAATTATTTTCTCTGTAAATGTAAAACTGCAAAAAGATCAAACTGTCTTCAAATATGGTTCCCAAGGATCCCAACAACCAACTTAGATTTAACAAAATATACTTTGAATCTGATCTATAAAACAAAATTTGTCCAGCATAAGTTAAATTCCCCAATGTTGAAAATAAGAAAAACAAAAGACTTAACCCATGGACTGATTTTCTATGGTAGTTTTGTATGATCTGTGGTATTCTCGCGCCCAAGTACAAGAACGCAGAGCAGTATCCCATGATTTGGGGTCCCATAGAAATTGTATCATCTCCTTCTGACGGTGCGTGTTCATCTGATTCGCTAAGCAAGAAACCTACAAATCCAGCACCAACAACGAACAAAATGGGTAAGATATATTTGACAAAAATGGAATGATATTCAGGCTCCAATGCAATGTCAGTTAATGTGCTGCTTCTTCTTCTAATTAATGGTCTCTCCTCTTCGTATTCCCCATAATGGTGGTGGTGCTTTTTATGTTTGTGATATATTCTAGTGTAATAAAAATAAGAAAAAATCATTAGTGAATCAGCAATGCAGAACCAAATAGCTAAAAATATAACTTCTGGCAACAACCCTGCCCAAACTGCCCCAATCAAGTTGAAAACATCCCCCATGAACCATATGGATATGAATCCAATAGCAATACCTTCCGCAGACTTTAGTCTCCATTGTTCTATTAGTTGCGGCATCAACAAAACTATCCAGCAAGCTAACGATGTCGAACCCATTACTCCGCTTATCTGGGTACGTAATGACCCCCCCGTAGCCACTTGTTGCACTAGATGAAACATGTTGGTTAATTTATTGATAAGGTTCTTCAAAAAGAATGTGACTGTCGAACCATGTAAAAAAATGTTCAAACTTTTTTTGCTGCCTTATTGTATTTGGAACAGAATTTTTGCATCGCGCTAAACATGTAAGATGACTCTTTTGGTGGTTGGTCCACTGGACTGATAAGAGATATATATACACAGCTATTTTTTTCTACATATGATTAACTATGTTTTTAATAGTACTTAAATCGCCTATGCTCCTATTGTCTATTGTCTTTTTATTATTCTCATCATCATTTCCATGCGTCTCGGAGTTGTTAAGCATATTGGTTCTTTCCAATACTGAGTACACCCTACCTTCCATAAAACAGTCTCTAAAATTGAAAAAGAATATATTCTTAGAGTCAGTATTTACTTTTTGCGATATCTTTGCCAATTCATCGATCAACTCTTTCACTTGACTCAACAAAAAATATAAAGTTTCATCAATGGGACTTAGTCGTTTTAATATTTCTTTGGACTTACTCAGAATTTCGGGATTATCACTATCTAGGAACTTGAGATTCACCTGTATCACTCTCAATATTTTGCATATCTTTTTGGCCTTGACGATTTGTAACTTGAGTAGCTTTCTTATATGTAGTTCGAATCCTATCTTTTGTTCCATATTTTTAATCTTCTCGTCAAACGCCAGCTTCCTATTCTCATTACTGAAATTTATCCCCTCATGATGTTTCAACTTGATCCAGCCCTGGTCTACGAGCTCTTTCGGTATATTGAATATGTTTCTCAAACAGTACAACTCAAATTTGTCAAAGTTGTAATCCACCTGGGATTCTAATAACGTTTCAAGTTTTCCTGTTCCGATCTCGATCTCCTCCGTCGTCACTTGTTTGAAGATCCCTTCTTGTTTCTGTTGCTGTTCTTTGAAATATATCTCGATTGCGGTGGTGCCCTTGTACATTATTTCGTTTACCGCATTTATGATGTCATCTATTAGCACTAGTGGCGCAAATCCTAGATGCTCAGTCAAAATAGCTGTCATTCTTGAATCGAGTGTCTTGTCCGACATGGTCTGCCTGCGTGTCTGTGTGTCTATCTATGTGATCTTTCTGCTGTGATATTCCGAATCAAAACAACACTTTATTTACACTTTCATTTGGCACCCGCACGCAAAACCAATCAGAGTTTTACACCAATGAAAAATCAAGCAAAAAAAATTACATAGCTCTACAACATTTGGTCCACTAGCAAGGCTGTTCATTCGACATGGCAGGTACATTACATCCAGACAAAGAGTTCACAAGGTTCAATACGGCCAGAGAAAAAATGGGTCATTATTTTAGATTCAAACCAAGATCTGTATTCTTCAACATATTAATGATGGGACTTGTTCCAGTTGGTTTGACTATAGTGGGATACAATTATGATGGTAAGATTAGTATAACTGATAGATTCAGAAAGGAAAAGGTCTTGCAAACCGAATATATTCCTAGAGACAAAGATTTGTGAGCGGTAGGAGTTTAGCATTAGTATACATTATTGAAGTTTTCTTGTTTTACGGTGAGGTGAAAAGGTGAGTGAAGTGTATAGTAATTGGAAGATATGATATGTGAAGGACGTGGAAAGTTTCTGAGATGAGTTGATTGGTTCTTGAAGATGGCCTTCCTTCTGTTAGTCTACTTTTTGATGGATTAAGGGTAGGATTTTGAGACAAACTCAGTCTTCGAACAATGAACTGATGATTCTCTATGCTCCAGAGTTCTTGTTCCTTCTTTAGTTTGACAATACAGTAGCTTGATATAGGTTCAAAATTTTCGATTATAATCCCAGATTACTATATTAAATTATTAAAACTTTCTAAGCTATGAAACTACAAAAATAACCGAATTATATTTACAACCAAACAAACTTATTTTTTTTTATTCAAATCAACCTGAAATTCAATTAATCCAGATTTAAGATTTTTCAAAATATCATACTTATTCACTGAGGATCTTTGATTACGAAGTGCATTGTTTTCCTCGGTTAAATCCTCTTGATGCAGCAGATCAACATTCTCATAAATGAATGAATAGTGATTACTTAGCGTAAATACTGGCATATGAGTTCCCAGACAACCTTCAAAACTATTTCCGTGATTCCTAGATGTTTTTTTGGGGGCCAGTTCACTTGTTTGCGTCTTTGTCCATTGTAATTTTGGATTTATTATAAATGTCGGAGAATTAGATCCATTGAACGACGAGCTCTTTTTTAATACTTTTTTGAATACTTTTGTTGATGATTTTTTCTTCCTTGGTGTCGGACGTGTATCATTTATATTTGATAAAAGATCAGAAATGTCAGTTGAGGACTTGTCTATATCAATATGTTTTTCGTCATAATCTAAATCAATGAATTCTGACAATATATCTTCTTTCAATTTCGCAGGGGTTGTTAACTCTTCAAATGGATCGCCACTCAATAACTCTTCAGCTGTAATGTTGCCTTCACTCATGAATACTCTACTTTTGCTATCATTGTTTGAAGATTGTGGACTTGCAATTTCAATGGTTGTGGGAGAATCCGAACATAGTTCTTGCACGAGTGAAGATTTCATTTTTAGTTCATTTGCTAACGACTGCTGTTGTTGCTGTTGTTGTTTCTTGTTTTGCTTATGTAGTCTCGAACTTGAATTTTCTTTTGGCTTCAATTCAGTTGCTTTTGGAGTTTCGCCATTTTGCGAGTAGGATAAGTGTCGTTGTTGTTGTTGAGTGAATTTTGGAAATTGTAAATCCAGTCCAAATTGAGCTTGTTGACTATTAATACCATTATCTGTTTCATACTTAGTAGGCTCTTGCTGTTGGATTTGATGATGAAACTGAATAGCTGATTGTTCATGGGGTGAAGGGATTATATTTTGTGATTGAACACATAGAATTTGCTGATCGACACTTAATCCAAGACCGATGGTAGGACTTGATTCTTCAACAACTGAGTTTCTTGTAGAGGTGGCCCGGGAGAATGTAGCTTGAGGTGGTGGAGAAAATTGCCGAGGTGAATTGTTAAACCTAGGTACCGAATTGGGTGTACCCAACTCGGCATTATTGTTACTAGTATTGTGGTTGAAATTCATGACATTTGGAGTCATAGGTGAAAAGTGGGCATTGCTGCCGTTGATATCATTTAAGGATAAATTTGTAAAAGTTCCCAATGGCGTGACAACAGGGGTATTATTATTGGAGAAATGGGTATCTGATAATTGACACAGTTGATTAAACGATGGACTCATTGCAGAGTTAGGTGTTTGTACGTATGGCTGCTTTGGAGGTTGTAATGCATGTTGTCGAGATGGTTGTGTAAAATCTAATACATTAACTGGTGGAAATGCTGACGATTGGGTATCATTAGAGGGGTTGTTGGTGGTATTAAAAAATGCATTTGGATTCGGGGAAACGAATTGTCCGTTATTCTTTGATGAAGACTGGTACAATGAAGGTGAAGATTCATCAATAATTTGCGCCGAAAAGTCAACATCCATATTCATTGTAGATGAGTATAGGAGGTATTTTAAAGCGAATGTAGGAGGATATACCAAATTGTAGCGAACGTGAACGAAGTGGTTGATTGATTTAGTGCTAGTGGTGTTTTCGGGACAAACAAATGGTAATATTATTGAAACAAGTGTGGTTAATAGATAACCAATTGTAGGTTGTTGGCTGAACTTCTTCTTCCTCTTGTTGCATGAACTCCTTCACAGGGAATTGGTATGTTCAGGCTGGCTGTATATTATTATTTTTTCCTTCAAAGAAAAGCCAGGTTCTTTCGATTGCTATTATATAGATCTGTAGAAGATAAAAGACCACAGAATTATTGTGCAAGAGATGTTTATAGTTCAATTAAATACGTAAGAAAAAGCAAGATCAAATACAAAATTAAACTGGAACTTTAGATTATATATAATAACTTTGTATAATGAGACTGAATTCAGGCAACTGGGGTTTGAGGGTCAAGACTGAAATAAGTATTTTTGGGGTGCCAGGAAACTCCAGTGACCTTTAACTATGTGTACTGCATACAGTGTACATATTTTTCACTGTGCCATATGAAACCAGAACCATGAAGCCAGCAAAAGCTACTGGTTCTTTTTTACATTAATATGACTAAATCAGCAGGTATAATGTAATGATGATTGAGGGAACTACGAATGAAGCATTCGCCATTACATGTATGATATTCCATGAGACATAATAGATGCGTGCGAAGAACAAACATGTTCCACCCGTTGTTGCAGTTTTATAATTGTGGATGTTTTCATGCAATCTGTTTACACTACCATCGGATGCTTGTCTACTGACACACAAAATAGATCGGAAGGTTTGGTCTTCAGTTTGCTATCTAACTAAATAATGGGGTCGCCTGTTCCGCTAGAGAGCTTGCTGTTAAAAATGTTAGCACCGTTAGAATACCTCTTCACAACGAGACTGTGATATTCTGTTTCTATGTAGAAAGTGGCGAGTTTCACCCCAACATGGAAAAGGAAGGGATTCCATCAATAGATGCTGAAAAAGAAACAAAAAGATCTTTCATGATTAAGAGATTTTTACTTCACTGTTTTTAAGAAAGGCTGTCTTGACATCAATCAATCGAGCATGCAATCTACTGCAACTGGATCCAGGACAATAGTTAGCACAAAGACAACAGATTTAAATTTAAATTCAATGTTCTCTTTTTGCTTATAACCGGGTCCTGAGTAAGTGCTCTCATATCAGAATGTGGTACATTGTTAGTTATCATGTCTTCTTTATCTTATGATTATGTTTGTTTCGAGATTCGAAGTACATCGACGCTTGAGAACTATGCGCGGGAAAGCTTTTGAAAGCCCGAACATGAATAATAAATATCTTAGTCCAGCTACTGTGATATCAAGCAAATCGATACTGTGGTATTTCTTCTTCAATGCCCTTGCATTTACTTTAATCGATTGAGTATTTCTGGAGAGATTTTCGGTAACAAGGGCATTAACAAAATGAACTCTTCCTTCTTATGCACTTATCCAAGTGGCTTTTGGCTCGAACGGCCCTGGTATCTGCAATAAGCTACCTCTCCCCGGGAATGGTGGAGATTTCTATGGTGATTGCATTTTACATCTCTGGTTATTGCATTTGCGTTGACATTTTGAGGAAGTACCCTTGAGTGAGGTTACACAGTGTTTGATTTATCAATTTATGAATCTGACTTAATTTTTGTACAGCAAGGCTGGCTAAATATTTTTCCACCCCGTTGCACCCATCCATCCAAGTGTTGCGGTGATGAAACACACATGGGGAGTTTAATGGAAGAGATATATCATCGGCGTTTGATGAAAAATCAAGGGATTTGACTTGCGAAATACTGGGTTTCTCCTTACGTTTACACTAATCGTTTGCAATTTATAATTACAATACAACCTGCCCTGATTCCACAACTGTAACAAATTTCAAATTTACTAAAACTTAAGCTGGCAAGTTTCATTCAAAACTTGAAATTACCGCCTGAAAGCTTTTCCTCTAAATAATAATCTGGTTGGAAAGATGCATACAAGATTTCAGGATCGTTTGTAACATAAGCACTGTACACCGCTTCCTCAGGAATAAACTGCTTTGGTTTATTCTTGGATTCTGCTCCATCCGCCAACAACTGCGAGTGGCATGACTTTTCCATTAATGTAAACAAATAAGCTGCTTCATCAATGGTGGAGCCTAGTGTTAATAATCAGTGATTCTGCGAAATTACAGCTCTGGCTGAACCAGCAGCTTGAGCAATAGCCATTCCTTCATCTTTTTACAAAGCAACACCACCAAAGTTGGCATAAAGTGCTGTACGCTTACCCATACAAGGAGTGTGTATGACATGCTGCATTCACATCAGGTCTTGCTTAATGTAACGAACTATGGATTGGAAAACCAGCAGCATTGATAGGTGCTTGATTTCCATCTGGCAAAATTTCCCCTTGTTCGTTAACATGAACCATATCTTTAGCAGTTATTAAACCAAAATGTAGCCCCAAGGGATTGATCCAAAATGTTCCTGGATCAACCGGATCTCTCACTGAACAGTGTCCTGCTTCACCCTCACTGAACCCCTTTCTGGCAAAAATTCTAAATGTAGCTGCCGTATGCTCCAATATGAACTTCCTTTCCTCTTGTTTGTTGGCAAAGGTTGGGACCTGCAAAGGATCTGCACCACCGAGTGAGATATGATGGGATCCTCTCTCCCCAAATTTATAACCCTTTGAAGTTGATTTAGTATTGGCTGCTGGAGTCATATCGTAACGTTTGTTATATCTTTTCTCAATAATGTCATGCCACACAAGTGGATAATGGTGCTCTGATATATTGTCATTTTCCTTCAAGTGGTATTTCACCGTTCTCCTCTTTCGACTGCAAAAACATGCGCTTATTACTAAATCGGGTGCAAATCATAGCGGACTGAATTGATTAATTATCACCAGGACAAAAATTTGCGGAATCTGGAACCCACACATTTAGATAACACCAATGAAAATATATAAATATGAAGAGTCCCATGCTTTGATAAAATCAAATTGAAATCGTCCACACGAGCAAATGACAATCTCCATTGATTCAATAGTTATCCAGAAGGGAAGATTGCTTCAAACGATTCATGATACTGCTGTGTGGGGTGCAAAAGGTGTATGGGGTACCGAGAGCTCACAGACTGGGGTGTGTAGGTTAGCTTTGTCGGATTTGGATAAAAAGGTACGTGATTGGTTTGTTGCAGAGGTACAATGTTTGGGATGTGAAGTGAAAATCGATCAAGTTGGTAATATTTTCGCCATATACCCCGGCAAAAACGGCGGATTACCAACTGGAATTGGATCACATTTGGATACTCAACCAAGTGGCGGACGATATGATGGAATTTTAGGTGTTTTGGCAGGACTAGAAGTGTTGAGAACTTTGACGGAGAATAATTATGTGCCAAACTATCCTATTGCCTTGATCGATTGGACGAATGAAGAAGGTGCGAGATTTCCGATGAGCATGGTTGCTCTGGGTACTTGGGCACAACAAATTCCTTTGGAAACATGTCTCAACTTGAAATCAATAGATCAAAATCCGGTCTCCTTTGGTGATGAATTGCATAGAATTGGATATGATGGATCTGTAAAAGCTTCGTATTTGGAAAATCCTTTGGCTTGTCATTTTGAAATTCATATCGAACAAGGTCCAATTTTGGAAAACGAGAAGACAAAGATTGGCGTTGTGGTTGGTGCTCAAGCATTTGAATGGAACTTGGTTACTGTCACTGGTAAGTCATCACACTCTGGTACTACACCAATGAACACTAGATCAGATGCAATGTTGATGGCTTCAAAAATCATAATTATGGCAATCGAGACAGCTACCATGCATGGTGGATTGGCTACTGTGGGAACCTTAAATTTGGAACCAAGAGCAGTCAATGTAATTCCAAATATTGTCAAATTTTCATTAGATGTGAGACATGTGCAAGACGAAATATTAGCTGGTATAATGAATGAAATTAAATCAAAAGCTGCTGAAATTGCCGAAGTAGGCTTCAATTCACCTTTTGCTAAACCATTATCTGTGGATTTTACAAATATCACCACATCAAAAGCCATCAGGTTTAACCAAACCAATATAGATACGGTCAAGAAAGCAGCTGCTCAATTGTTCAAGGAGGATGAAATCAGTGAAATTGTAAGTGGTGCAGGTCATGATTCTTGTTTTACAAGTTCTAGAGTTCCTACATCAATGATTTTCATACCTTCGAAAGATGGGATCTCTCATTCCTCAGAAGAATTCTCATCTCCAGAAGATGTAGAAAATGGTTTTCAAGTGTTGTTAAAAACTGTTCTATTATATGACGAGATGAGAGCGAACGGCACAATTACAAACCCAAATTAAGTAATAAATATCGCACTTAAATTTATTTAGACTATGCAACCAATGTACACAATGTATATAAGCTGACACTCTATCTCGATTTGAAATCCCGTCATACAGTTATGTCAGACCTACCCAATGTAAAAAATTGCTATATCTATTAGAATCTCTTTCAAATTATCTAATGGTGAATCCGACAATCAGGGAACAGCTTGAAGGATTCCCCGTCTTTCAAATGATTATAATCGGGTTCTTGAGACTTAGTGAGCCTATCGCGTTTAGTTCAATGTTTCCTTATTTGTATTTTATGATCAAGAGTTTTGGAGTAACAAGTAACGATGCTGATATATCTCGGTATAGTGGATATCTTGCATCTTCTTTTTCATTCAGTCAATTTCTAAGTTCTGTTCAATGGGGTAAAGCATCAGATAAATATGGTAGAAAACCAATACTTCTACTAGGATGCTTGGGAGCTGCTGTGTCTACGCTTATATTGGTTTCAGTGCCAACTTTTATATGGCTTTCATGGCGAGAGTACTAATGGGGTTATTGAATGGTAATGTATCTATCATGAGAACAACTGTTGGGGAGATTGCAGTGGAGAAAAGACATCAGGGTATTGCATTCTCTAATCTTTCTTTATTGTGGAGCTTTGGTAAAAGTATAGGTGGTTACTTAGGTGGTTGTTTGACTGATAACGATAAATATCGTGATTCCAAAAGCGAACCTGTAAGTTTATTTGTTCAATTCCCTTTTGCATTTTCAAATATAGTGGTTTCAATTGTTATTTTTAGTTTTATTATACTAGGTTGGCTACTTCTTGAGGAAACTCACGATGAGATGGAAAAAAAGAAAGACATTGGTCTAGAAATTGGTGATCTAATAAGAAAGCAGTTGGGGTATGACGCTCCCGACAGACCCTGGAAACAAAAGCATGATGAAGCTGCCGAATTTCTCAGATACAGAAGAAGAAACATTAGAAATGTAACTGTTTTCTTCTGAAGAATTCCACAATTCACATGAAGAGAATACCGTCATTTTTACCATGCCAATTATCATTAGAATAACTTGCAATTTTCTAATGTCGTTTCTGAATATTATTTATACCGAATTCTTCCCGATCTCCTTGCTAAAACACTTCAAGTTAAGGAGTTAAAATTCCCTTTGTATGTAAGGGAGGGTTTGGATATAATTCGGGAGTCATCGGAAAATTGTTGTCAATAACTGGTTTATTGGGGGTTATATTAGTGTCCCTATTACTCCCCGTTGTGACTATGTATTTTCGTCTACTAACTGCGTTCAGAATTGGGTTGATTATATTACCATTTTTGAACTTTGTGCTCCCATTAATTATATTCACTTTACCTCAATATGATTCTAACTTATCAATCCTCAAAACCAACGTATTGTTATATCTCACCGGTGGTGCAATTTCATTTGTGGCTTCAATAAACGTTCTGCAAATGTTGATTTTAATGCATCGAGCATCACCTAAACAACACCGTGCTTTAATCAATGGGTATACAATCTCAATAACGGCGTTGGCGAGATGCATAGCTCCTTTGTTATGGGGTTGGCTAATGGCAGGTTGGACCGTATTGGGCTTGGGGTGTAACCTGGTAGCTTTTGGCAGCCCTTAGTTTTATAGCTTTCCTCTTTTCATTTTTTCTTCGTGAAGCAGATGAAATTGAATCGTAAAATACCAGTTGACAACCTTACCACGATTGCTTGCTTGTATAGGAGTTGACAAATGAGGAGTAACAACCTTTTTTGAACACCCCGAATTTCAACCATTATATTCAAAAGTTCATCAGTAGAAATTTAACAGACCAAAAGAAAATTACAAAATCAAAAAAACTTCCTATTTGAGTTAAGAGTTGATATTACGATATGCATGATCTTTGAAGTGTGTATATGTCCTGTAAACCTAATGAAGGGAAATGCCGTTTGTATATAGAAATGTTGCAAATTGTATACTTTTAAATAATTTCCCAATTCAGGTCTGGTTGGGTTCCAAGAATTAATGACTTCATAAACATATAATTTGAATGATATAAATTACAAGACTATTCCATGAAAATTACGAAATGACACTCTCGTAACATCTTACAGAACACTAGAAGTATTATTTTCAAAATGAAATTACTATTTGCCTGTTTGTCTTTCTTTTTGTTTTCCTTCTCTTTGGCCAGTTCCTTAGATATTGCTCCTGCTGAATTAGTATCATTTGTAACAAGAGAAGATGACCAAGACTTGATTGAATTGGACGAATATTTGAAAGAGTTAGTTCAACATTACGTTAACGGGAACGTGACAAAGAGAGATAACGCAGCATTGACTGCTGCTTTCACTGCATTAAATAAATCTGGGCAAGGTGTTGCTATAGTGCATGCTTCAGCTACCAGTTCAGTTACTCAAGGCAGTACTATTAACCTTATTGAACAATATATTAAGAATACAGGTTTAACTAAGATATTATCTGCTGTAGACCAATCTAATTTAGGTGTTTCTATTGTTATGAGATTTTTTATCAACTACTCCTTGATTCCAAATTTATGGTCAATTATTGTCACTTTATGGAATAATGGTGTTTTTACTAAAAGAGGTTTACTTGACCTTATTGGAAGCATTGTCAGTGGTGTTCAAGATTCAATTATTCAATCCGTTCTTACTTTAATTAATGCCGTCACTGATTTGACTCAAATTTGTGGTTCGTTAAATAAATCTGGTTTGGCTGTTTCAATTCTTGATAATCTTCTTACCACAACTGATGGTGAAGCATTTATTGTTAAATTAGTAACTTCTATTTCAAATACCGGTACTATTACTTTTGGATCTTTGATTGATGCATTGAAGAATTCTGGAATTGTCGTAAATACTTTCACTAAAATCATTAGTAATTCTGATTACAGAAAGATCATCTTTATCTGGGCTGTTAAAGAATTGGTTGCACTTGTCAAATACATTTTCTAGAACAATCACGTTCTATATATTTCACTTCTTGATACGTTATCCTTCGCATATTCCGATTTATAGTAACAATCTATCTATACCTTTAAGTTAGTTAATTAATTTGGTGTTTCATCCTTGTCTTTTATATTCTTTACTACACAATATTCACATTCATTGATATACATTTATGATAGTTTAATAATCTCAAATTTCTTTGCTGCCTCTTCTAAGCTAAAATCAGATTCTGCTTGATGCCATCTTTCATGCAATCTACCATGTATCAACACTAATTTAGGCTCTTCTGATTGTGTATCATTTACATTTTTCTTACCAAATAATCTCGATTTTTGATTATTCCAAGCTGCAAAATTTATCTTCTCCCATTCCTTAGGTTTTTCAATTCCAAATCTAGCTAATTTTGGAGAATTTAAAGGTTCGGGGTCAAGAATTGCTGTGCCTTTTGGTTTGCAGAAATAAATCAATACTAATCTACGATATTCTTTTTGATCATCAGGTGGTGAAACAACTCTGTGAATTGAAGACTTGAAATACCCACCTGTGATAAATTCCATAGCATCTCCAATATTGACGATCAATCCATTTGGTATATGTCCAACATAATTCCATTCTCCTGTAAAATAATCACGAATTTGCAATGACAATATTGGCTGTGATGTGATAAATGTAAACCCTCCACTATCGGAGTGGCCCCTCAACCAAGTATTATCTACTTTCTTTTGATCCTCGTGGTCCATACTTTCATATAACATGAACCTGCCTGCTCCTGCTCCTGAGTTTTCATGGTCATTGTCCACAACTTTATAATAATTTTCAAAGATGTATCCTTCTGGAAGTTCCAAAGCTAAGTCTATTAAAGTACAGATCTTTCTCAATACATCATTGTGTAAGTACCTGTAATACTCTGCAATTTCTTTTAAATGGTCCTTGACGATCTCAGGATAATTATTCTTTAACTCGTCGAAAAAGACTGGTTGCTGCATATTATTAAAGTTATAATGGATGATGGAGTCTTCAACTCCATTTCTCATTGACCAGTATCCTTTTGGTTTATATCCGGCTCCTCTTTCAGCACCAAGCGATTTCTCTCTGTCTTCAAGATCAGATTTCAATGCACCTGCTAAATACTTCTTTTGCTCCTCCAATGGAGTCTCGAGAATTGATTGAGCTAATGATTTCAAAAATTCAACCTTCTCGGTTGGGAATCCGTGATTTATCACAGAGATGAAACCATAGGTGGAAAATGACTTTTCGATATTGGAAGCTAAGAATTCTCTAATCTCGAGATATTCTGGTCCATCTTTATATAGCGAAAGATCGATTGCCTCCAATTCAACTAGTTTGATCTTGGATGATGACAATGGAGCTTCGACAAATGGTCTTAAGTTATACTTGCTGGTCTGAACTGGCATACTTCGCTACTGATAAAATCTTAGTGGGCTGTTATCTGGGGTTTATTTGGAGGGGTTTATATATCAGACAAGATCAATACAAATTAGTGTGGCTATAATTTCTCGCTGTGGCTGCAAAATCCACAATTTTTGTTAACTCTACAACCCTTGTGCAGTAGATTGCATCTAATCTATTTACCGAACTTTTCTTGCAAAGTCATTTTTAACTTCTTTTCAAATTGCTCCTTAGACTCTCCTTCTCTCCATCTTAAATTGTAAGCGGGATGATTTGGTTTAAGGTATGTTGGCTCATCTCCTTCAATTCCATTAAGGTTTTCTCTAAAAGTTAGACCTTCCTTTGGATAGTCTTTCCAAGCTAATCCTCTTCTTTGCAACTCGGGGATTAACAACTCTACAATGTCTTCAAAGGTACCCGGGGTAATAGCGTAAGTAAAATTAAATCCATCAATACCGGAAATATCAACCCAGTCTTCAATCTCATCCGCAACCTCTTCGGGGGATCCAATGAAAACAACACCCGATCCTCCAAGACTTACTTTGTCAGCTATATAACCACGAGTTTTCTTTAAGTCTTTAGGATCTCCTGGGAATGGTTTTGTCCACATTTCAGCCATGCTTCTAACAGCGTTGCTTTCGACTTGGTCTAATTCTTGATCCCAATCATATAAACTAATGTCAATACCTGTCCATCCTCCGAACAATGCTTGTGCACCCTCAAGATCACCGTATTGTTTCAAATCTTTGAATTTTTCTACTGCCTCGTAATGTGTAGGAGCTACTATAACAGTAACCAATTGCACCTTTTTTACATCCTTTGGATCTCTACCTTCTTTAATGAGAAATTCATTCAATTGATCAATTTTGGATTTCAAACCTTCAGGAGTCATACCATTGATAAACACAGCTTCGGCATTTCTTGCGGCATATTCCAATCCCTTTTTTGACGCACCCGCTTGCAAAATAACTGGCAATCTCTGAGGAGTAGGCTCAGTGATATTCGGCCCTGGAACTTTAAAATATTTACCTTCGTAATTGATTTCTCTGATTCTTTGAGGGTCTGTAAACACTCCCGTTACTTTATTTAATTTCACTGCATCATCAGCCCAGGATGATAAAAATAATTGATAAACAACCTCTAAATATTCTTGTGCTCGATCATATCTTTCATCATGTGGAGGAAGTGATTCCCCGTTTAACAAGTTTCTAGAAGCTGTATCCAAATAACCGGAAACAACATTCCAACCAACTCTACCATTGGTTAAATGATCCAATGTTGCTAAACGTCTGGCAAAATGATAAGGTGCTTCACTAATTGTACTAGAAGTTACCGCAAATGATAGGTTTTTAGTCACCGCGGCCATAGCAGAAACTACTGCACTAGGCTCATTTATGGGCCATTGAGCTCCTGATATTGCTGCAGCTGTCAAATTTCTTGGTCCCTTGTAAACATCATATGGCCCTAAAACATCAGCGATGAATAAGGCATTGAATTTACCCTTCTCTAACAATTTGGCTAAGTTTGTCCAATATTCAATTTTGTTATAATCACGAGATTTGTCTTTAGGATGTTTCCACAATCCTGGGGATTGAAGGCCAGGGGTTGCCATATCGAAGGCATTGATGATTATTGGTTTCCTTTCTTTTTTTTGTCTCTTTGGAGTCATAATTCCTGATTACTGTAGGTGAAAGAGAGCACAAGAAAGGTTATCAGTCTACATATAAATAGTAAGGTCTGATCACAAAAAATTGTGGTAACAATAATATGTTGCTTTGTCTGCAAAAAATTTCAATAATTTACTGTGGCATCAAGAAAAAAAGGCTCGGTATATGAAGAATAAATATGATACGAGCGAACTTGAACATTTTCTAAGACCAACTTGATAGTTAGGTTTTGCTAATTGGCTCAGAATTAGGAGACCCAATTGCATTTGATTTAAAGGTAAATCGATTTTCCATTTGATGTAGTAATACTCTTGGACTAGTAAAAGTATTTCAGGCTCTTTTGACAATATTCTTACCCATGCTGAGAATGAACCATTAGCTACAAAATAAATGTAGGTGAATCTCACTTACTCAAACAACATCTTCTTCCCTGATAAATGCTTTCAGGCTGGTGAAATTTTTGTGTGCAACCAACCTACCTCCCACGGCCGACCTGCAATGCATAGACTTGGTATTCAACAACTAGAAAAAAGTACTGATCTGCAATGTTGAAGTAATACAGATATTGATGAGGATATAGTGCTCTCCGATGACAATGACGAACACTATCACAATCACTTAACATTTTCTCAATCGAACGTGATAAAAGCATTATATCTCGACATCGTGCAATCAAGTTCGCAAAAGACAAAACTAGTGTGGCGGGTAATTCTTGCAACCAAACAAGATAATCGAATGATAACAATGTATGCTACACCCATAGTTTAATCAAGTAGATGATGTGAATCTAACAATCAGTCAGGAAGCCTAGTGTTAAGCGTAAGAAATTGAGATCAAAGTATCAATTTAGTAATCCATTTACGCCATTTGTAAAAACACTGTTGCCAGTATGTTTACCCAAAATTCACCCGAAGTTATTGAAAAGTATCCTTTGGTATATCGACAGTGAACCACAAAAAGATTCACCAGAAAATCCTCCAAAGAAAGAAGAGAAGCTAAACCAGGGTGTAAGAAAACCACCGCAAAGGAAAGCTAAGAAGCCGTTTCCCAGTTATTCGGATTCTAGCGACGATACTTTTTCGAGCAATACCTCAATCAATAGCGAAGTGGAAGAAATCCAGTTAAATTACAACAAGTCAAATACTCCGAAATACGTTGGAAAGTTCATAAATATAGTTCTGGATAATAGAATGAAACGACAATGCAAATTATGTTCAGCAAAATACACCGATCTAAAGGGTTTCAATCGTCACTACGAAAACAAGCACTTGTAATAATTGTTTGACTTCGCCCAGTGGCATTTATAAGTAAGAAAATGAATTCCATGTTGCACAAAAGGCTACACTAAAAACAATCAATTTATTGACGGGAATTGTGCTATCATATACGTTTGGTAAAACTTAATTAATTCTGCATCTAACTTGTGTATCTAAAATTTTGCCATGAATCGAGAGGCATCAACGTCTATTGAAAAAGTAAGCGATTTCTTTTTTAAATCGCAATCGCCAGTTGCTGTAAGATCGCCTAGGATCAACAATCCAGAACACATCGAAGGTGATCCTAAGTCACCTTTATCTTCACGCCGGTCACATACAAGCTAATCACCATGCAACATGAGGATCTGAATGCTATTATATATTCCTCAGAGAGAGAAAGAATATAGTGACAGAAGAAGAGAGGGCACTTCTTGCATCGGAAATATGCTTCCTTCCGAACGATTATCCGACGGACTTGATGCCCAATCGAGTAGCTGGAATGGCTTTCTCGGCCCAGCCACAGATAGCTTTCGCATTTACAACCATTTTAAGAAGGAGGCTACAGTGCTAGAGAATTCCTCAGTACGGATTTACATTTTCAGCCTCGTACTTCTGGACCTCACTCAGCAATTACCTTGGTGTGTCAATCAGGAGCCGATTTGCTGTTTCGACAGATTGAATGTTTGATTGTTTGTGTCCCTGTGTTGATTATGACTAATGTGTGTTTGTGTGTATGTATATTATGTAGTGAACGGAGCTATGAAGAAAACTATGGTGCGGATCTGTTGGTTATTATTTTTTTCAATTCCTTTGCCTACTGATACATGAACAACACCCGTCTCTTTCTACGTATAAAAGGAATTATAATTCGTCTTTCACCAGTTTAGACCTCTGTTCCTTTTTCTGGTTTTCACATTTTAGCTGTTCCATTGTTTGATATATCATTGACCAGTCATCTACTAGCTATTCGCATCTCCCACCTGATAAAGAGAGACATTCAAGATGACTACCCCACCATCGTCATCTCTTGAAAATCAAGAACCACTACAACGACAAAAACGGTTGCTAAGTTTTCTACATTCCAAAAAAGTACCACACATTCCCAGTGAAGATGAAAGAGTTGCATTTCCTAAATCCAAGACTAGAATATTATCCAAAATGTTCTTCTGGTGGCTAATGCCAGTAATGAAAACAGGCTACCAGAGAACTTTGCAGCCAGAAGATCTATTTTACTTAACTGATGACATCAAGGTTCAAACTATGGCTGAAGACTTCCATCGATATATGGCTACTGATATTGAAAATGCAAAACGCAAACATATTGCCAAAAAATGCAAGGAAAGAGGTGATCCGTTGGAGAATTCTTCAGTGGATCCAGAAGAAGATTTGAAAGATTTTGAATTGAATAAATTTATAACGGTATGGGCATTAGCAAAAACTTTCAAATGGCAATATTCTTGGGCTTGTATATATTTAGCATTGAGTAATACTGCTATGACTACCATGCCATTATTAACAAAGAAATTAATCAAATACGTCGAACTAAAAGCTTTAGGTCATGAGACCGGTGTTGGGAAAGGCATAGGTTATTCATTCGGAGCTGCTTCTCTTATTTTCATTGCAGGTGTTTTGATAAATCACTGTTTTTATCGTTCTATGTTGACAGGCGCTCAAGCTAAAGCTGTTTTAACAAAGGCCTTGTTAGACAAGTCATTCAAATTGAATTCAGAAGCAAAACATAAATTTCCTGTGGGAAAAATCACCTCGATGTTGGGTACTGATTTATCTAGAATTGATTTTGCCCTTGGGTTTCAGCCTTTCTTGTTGGTATTTCCAATTCCTATTGCAATTGCCATTGCCATTTTGGTTGTCAATATTGGTGCCGTATCACTAATTGGTGTCGCCCTTTTGTTTGTGTTTATGGTTGGTATCGCTTTCTCCACTGGTAAATTGTTTGCCTACAGAAAGAAAGCTAATTTATTTACTGATTCAAGAGTGGATCACATCAAGGAAGCATTGATTAATTTGAAAGTTATCAAATTTTATTCATGGGAACCACCATATCATGAAAACATCTCCGATATTCGTACCAAAGAAATGAGAATTATATATCGTATGCAAGTTTTGAGAAATATTGTTACTGCATTTGCCATGTCTTTATCATTGTTTGCATCAATGACTACATTTTTGGTCTTGTATGCTATTGAATCAGGCAAAAGAGATCCAGCTGCCATTTTCTCATCACTTTCGTTGTACAATATTTTAACCCAACAAGTTTTTCTTTTACCAATGGCTTTAGCAACTGGTGCTGATGCATTTATGGGTATTTCACGTGTGGGTGAATTTATGTCCCAAGGTGAAGTCGACCCAAATGAATTTTCAATTGAAGCTATCCCTCAGATGAAAGAAGTTATGCAAAAGGAGGGCATAGCTATTGATGTAGAAAATGCATATTTTGAATGGGATACATTTGCATCTGATGATATACCAGAAAACAATAAATTGAAAAATGAAAAAAATGAAAAAAATGAAAAAAAAATTACAACCTTTCATGAAGTTCAAAGTGAAAAGTCATTTTCAAAGGAAGGTGATTCATCTGATTCGAGCCTGTCCGATGAAGACATCTCATTTGACGGTTTGAAGGACATTAATTTCAAAATTAAAAAAGGTGAATTTGTTGTTATCACTGGGTTGATTGGTACTGGTAAATCATCTTTACTTTCTGCTTTATCAGGTTTTATGAAACGTACAAGTGGTTCTGTCAGTGTAAATGGCTCTTTATTACTTTGCGGTTATCCATGGGTTCAAAATAATACAGTTAAAGAAAACATTGTATTCGAATCGGAATGGGACGAAGAAAAATATAATAGGGTAGTTTATTCATGTTCATTAGAAGCGGATTTGCAAATTTTACCAGCTGGTGATAGAACAGAAATCGGTGAACGTGGTATCACGTTGTCTGGTGGTCAAAAGGCAAGGATAAATTTGGCTCGTGCTGTTTACGCTGAAAAAGACATTATCTTGTTAGATGATGTATTGAGCGCCGTTGATGCTAGAGTGGGTAAGCATATAATGAATAGTTGTATCTTGGATTTGTTGAAAGACAAGACAAGAATTTTGGCTACACATCAATTATCATTAATAGGATCTGCCGATAGAGTTATTTTCTTAAATAATGATGGTTCAGTTGACGTTGGCACTTTTGAACAATTGAAAGAAAGAAACCCAGGCTTTGGCAAATTAATGACTTATAACAGTGAAACAAAAGATGCAGAGAAACAAGATATTGAAGAAGAAGAAGAAGAACAATTGAAAGAAGAAAAAATAGCAATTGAACTTCAAGTTTCAAGAATGGCTACTCACCGATCTGAACCTGAAGACGAAGAAGCACGTCATCGTGAGTTCAATATTGATAAGTCTGCTGACGGTAAATTGATTGATGCTGAAGAAAGAGCCGTTAATGCAATCAGTTGGAACGTTTATAAAAGGTATATTGAGTTGGGTTCTGGTAAATTCACGCCTTGGCTTATAGTTCCTGTTTTTACGACATTCATGATATTCGCTACATTCTGTCAAATATTCACAAATACTTGGTTGTCGTTCTGGACAGAGCATAAATTTAATGAACCTGATAAAGTTTACATTGGGCTTTATATCATGTTCACATTTTTGTCATTCATTTTCTTAACATGTGAATTCATCATATTGGTTTATATTACAAATACTGCATCAATTATGTTAAATGTATTGGCTATTGAAAAAATTTTACATGCTCCAATGTCGTTTATGGACACCACTCCAATGGGAAGAATTTTGAATAGATTCACTAAGGATACAGATGTATTGGATAATGAAATTGGTGATCAGTTGAGATTTTTCTTATTTACACTAAGTAATATTATTGGCGTTTTGATTTTATGTGTAATCTATTTACCTTGGTTTGCAATTGCCATCCCATTCCTCGGAATATTATTCGTTTCGATTGCTAACTATTACCAAGCATCAGCTCGTGAGATCAAACGTCTTGAAGCTATTCAAAGATCATTCGTGTACAATAATTTCAATGAAACTTTAAGTGGAATGGCCACTATCAAGGCATATAACGCTGTCGGAAAGTTTCAAGAAAAGAACAATTTCTTACTTGATAAAATGAATGAAGCTTATTACCTAACGATCGCGAACCAACGTTGGTTGGCTATACATATGGACTTCGTCGCAGCTTTGTTCGCATTACTTATTGCTTTACTTTGTGTTAATCGAGTCTTCAACGTTAGCGCATCATCGGTTGGTTTAATTGTTTCATACGTTTTCCAAATTGCTGGTCAATTATCTATGCTTGTTAGAACGTTTACACAAGTTGAAAATGAAATGAATTCAGCTGAAAGAATGAATTCTTATGCTGAAAATTTACCTGAAGAGGCTCCATATTTGATCACCGAAAATACACCACCTCCAAATTGGCCTGATAAAGGTAGTATAAAATTTGAAAATGTCTCATTAGCTTACAGACCTGGATTACCTTTGGTCTTGAAAGATTTGAATTTTAATATCAATCCATCGGAAAAGGTTGGTATATGTGGTAGAACTGGTGCTGGAAAGTCTTCAGTCATGACTGCATTGTATAGGTTATCCGAATTGCAATCAGGTAAAATCTTCATAGACGATTTAGATATTTCAAAATTAGGATTGAGAGATCTTAGGTCAAAATTATCCATCATTCCACAAGATCCAGTTTTATTTAGGGGTACAATTAAAAAGAACTTGGACCCTTTCAATGAACATCCAAATTCCAAATTATGGGATGCGTTAAGAAGAACAGGATTGATTGAAGAATCAAGATTAGAAGTAGTTAAGAAACAAGCTAAGCCAGAATCACAAAAGACAGACAGTACAAGTGATATAACATTGCACAAGTTCCACTTGGATCAAAATGTCGAAGATGATGGTTCAAATTTCTCCTTGGGTGAACGTCAATTAATTGCATTTGCCCGTGCATTAGTTCGTGATTCCAAGATTTTGATTCTCGACGAAGCTACCTCATCGGTAGATTACGAAACAGATTCCAAAATTCAACACACCATTATCAGAGAGTTTAGAAATTGTACTATATTATGTATTGCTCATAGATTGAAAACAATTATTAATTATGATAGAATTTTAGTCCTAGATAAGGGTGAAATTAGAGAATTTGATACCCCTTGGAACTTATTTAATTCGAATGGAGGTATTTTCCAAGAAATGTGTCAAAGGTCAAATATCACAGAAGAAGATTTTCAAAATAGTACCAAATTTTAACAAAGTTTGGCTTGTTATGTATTCATAAGGTTTTAAATAGTTTAATCGCAATATAATTTTAGTTCAGGTAATCTTAAAGATAGTCCCATGATATTGCCTTTAGTCCGTACATAAAACTCAAGTGTCTGTGCCTTGCGGAATATTTTATGCATAAAGCCATGCTTAAATACATAATGCATGAACAAAACATTGAACCTAGATCCGACATATTACGACTATTCGTACAATAGTAAAGCTTTACAAAACCATTCACATATCATTCTTGAGCAAATCCAGATTCTCCAATTTATTCAACTTGGAATTATTTGGATCTTGATAACGACAAATGGTTCCTCAGTAGATCGATTTTCTTTCAAATTTTATGGATCTACATTTAAATCAAAACCCTGATTCATTCAATTCTGTGTCATACGATGGAAGATATTCAAAGTTTTTCAAACTATCAAACTCACCAATATTAGCATTCAAGTGTTTAAAGAACGTAAAGTTGGTAGAGACTGCTAGTTTCTTCTATCCCCACCAATACAAGTTTGCAATCGCAAGGGTTTTCAAAGCTTGAGGAAGCCTTGCCAGCAATCTATTCAAAAATAAGTCATCAGTTTCCAAATCTTTATTGGATTATCTGGTTACTGGTCAAATGCTGGAACAGTAAAAGCAATCTAAAAATATTCAAACGGAGCAAGGACAGAAGATTGGAAGTATTATGCAAATTGTGATCAAATTCAAGTTCATTAAGACTTTGAGGAACTACAAAGTTGTCGAGTAAGGAATCACTTACCTTTAAGCAATGATATCAATGGTAGACATCTTATTGGTATGAATATTAGCTAACTAGCTTTTGATTGTTTTAGTGTCAGTACTATATTCCTTAACAATTTCAATCTTGTCAACATTCTTGAGGATTTCAGCGTGGCTAGCAAACAAGCTTTTAAAAGTGCAGTGCGAAACGTCTTACACGTAATTGCACAGGGTAAATACCATATTTAGAACGTGCTAACTCTTCAACTGTGATAGAATGATCACAATTCGGATACTTTGTTTTACAGTTTCTTGCGGGATCGTTATCGGCCCATACCCCCGAATCAGATAGATATTGTATTCTTGACTTTTGACATGTAACTTAATTGCAATAGACGTAGAGCGCACCATTTGGCAATTGATAGAAAATTTTACAAGTTTCTTCATGAAGTAATGTGAGAGATGTACGAGCAATTTCTGGGATTGATAGTATCCAATTATCCATTGTGTTACTACAATGATTATACTTATTTGAGCAAACCACCGAATATGGGGAGCATCGAGTGTGGAAGTTTTTATTTGATAATAATGACATTGATTATAAGCCAGTTGCGAAGCCTTTTTACGGAAAACTGGAACTGGTTCTCCAGTTTAGTCAAATTTTTTAATATTTGAGGCTATTCAGTAGCTACGAATAACAAACACTCTCAACATAGTAATTACAAAGAGCTAGGGAAGAAGAGATGTGATTTGAAATTTTGTAGCATTCATTCGCTTTGCTTGGGTGAGGAACATCACCTTAGACCAATCCAACATTATGAACCATAATGTAAGACCAAATTAAAGTTGCTATCTTTAGAACTGGTTGAAATGTGGGCTCATGTAATTCAATTCAAAGACATCATACTTGATTCAAGATGAAATTCTTCCAAACACAGCCCATGCTTGCCTTTATATTTAATGAGCCTGTTAAAGAGCATTATCTGCTATACGGAGGCTTTATTGATCCAAACAATTAACCTAATATATTCTTGACCAATGATTCTAATTCCAGCATCACTGAGGTGTGTAAACTTGAAGCTGTACAGGTGGTAGAATTGCCATCATTTAGCATGCAATCTGTAGCCCATCCATCGCTCGAATACAAGTTTAATCGTAAACAAACTAATTAAACTTGTTTTTATTCACAATACGGGTAGCCTAGCCATTTAGATCTCTCCGATTGACTTCGTGAACTACTCATCCTTTCTTTCAGTCCCTCATCCGCACGATCCCTCTATTGAAAGGGATCAGCGAGTAACAGACAAAAGTTAACAAACCATTCAATTTAGAGCCTCAATCATTTTCACCATATCAGACCATACATCATTTTAGCAATTAGACATCCATCATGCCTGAATCACCATCTCCAATTGCGTCTAGTGAAGCTGTAAAGATAGAAGGTCATCAATTCAAAAAAATTTTGAACAAATTAAGTGGGCAACCAGAATCGTATACTAGAAAGGAAAATTACACATTTGGCAAGACTTTGGGAGCTGGTTCTTTTGGTATAGTTCGCTACGCGAGAGATAACGTAACCAACGAAGAAGTAGCAGTTAAGATTATATTGAAAAAGGCATTGAAAGGAAATGAATCTATGATTCTAGACGAAATTAGATTGTTAGAGCAATTGCACAACCCTAATATTGTTAATTTTAAAGATTGGTTTGAAAGTAAAGACAAGTTTTATATAGTGACTCAGTTGGCAACTGGAGGAGAGTTATTTGACAGAATTGTGCAAAAGGGTAAATTTACTGAGCATGATGCGTCATTAGTCGTGATTCAAACGTTGGAAGCGTTGGAGTACTTACATAATAAAAACATTGTGCATCGAGATATTAAACCGGAGAACATCTTATATTTAAGACCCGACAAAGATTCACCAATTGTATTGGCAGATTTTGGTATCGCCAAAAGGTTACAAAGTCCAAGTGAAAAATTGACTTCGTCAGCTGGTTCTTTTGGATATGCTGCCCCTGAAGTTATATTAGGTACCGGACACGGTAAACCTTGTGATATTTGGTCATTGGGTGTTGTTACATATACCTTGTTATGTGGATATTCACCTTTTAGGTCAGAGAACGTTCTGGATTTTGTCAATGAAGTGAAACATAATAATGCGGTAATATTTCATGCTGATTATTGGAGAGATGTATCAAAAGATGCTCGTAGATTTATTATTAAAGCTTTACAATTTAATCCAGATATTAGGCCCACAGCTACTGACTTATTAAATGACCCGTGGTTAGTCTCAATTGCTTGCAAATATAAAGAATGTGACTTATTGCCTAACTTGAAGCAAGGGTTTGATGCTAAAGCCAAATTCAGACAAGCTATTGAAGTTGTTAAATTGAATAACAGAATCAAAAGATTGAAAGAAATGCAATCTGATGAGGATGATGATCCAACTGAGATCAATTTATTTAACGATCGTGGATCAGTTGAACATGAAGTACCCTCCAAAATTGAAGTTGCTTCTCCTTTTTCATCATGGCAAAAACTTAGTGGCGCTATAAATAATATAGACAGTGAGAAATCAAGATCAAAAACTTCTTTATCATCAGCTCGGCCTCCAATTGAAAAGAGCAACAAGAAAACAACTGCAGTTGGTGACGCATTTGTGCAATTGGTTCATGCTGCTTCTAAGAATAAAGATAGAGTGATTAACTATGAAGAAAGAACAGAGGAAAAACATTGAAATGGATAGCCATAAGCCAGTCAGTCATTCCCTTGGATCAAATATACAGAGCTTTAATGTGATTCTCTATTATTTAGTTAATGTATCGATGTGATAAGAAAAGTTGAGAATGATTTCAAAATGTAAAGGAACGAAAAAATTTTTGTTGAATTAGTATAAACATTCTACACCGTTCAATCCAGCTTTTTAATTCTTTGGTTACAATCAGTAACAGTATCTTGTATTATATATCATTTAGCATACCATCATGTCAGACACACTTTCATCTGGAGAAAACACCACACCACCAACCCCACCATTAAAGCAACACACACCACAACTCTTCAATGATGTTGAAGATAAGACAAAAGAAGCTTTGAGTAAATTCACCGAGATTGAATCATGTACATATCAAAATAAAACCACAGGATGTCCATCTTCAAGTAGTCGAGCTCCTGAGTTCATGACATGTGACTGTCTTGAAGATTGGGACGGCGAAACGCAACGAAATTTAGCATGTGGTGATGATTCAAATTGTATAAATCGAATTACATCTGTTGAATGTATAAATCGACATTGTGCGTGTGGAGATGACTGTCAAAACCAACGTTTTCAACATAGAGAATATGCTACTGTATCGGTTTTCCAAACTGAATTAAAGGGATATGGGGTCAGGGCTAATGAAGCAATACACGAGAATCAGTTTATTTATGAATATATAGGCGAGGTGATTGATGAAGTTACGTTTCGACAACGTATGGTTGAGTACGACGAGAGAGATTTTAAACATTTTTATTTCATGATGTTGAAACCAAATGCATTTATTGATGCAACTTTGAAAGGGTCATTGGCAAGATTTGTAAACCATTCATGTAACCCGAATGCATTTGTGGATAAATGGGTTGTGGGAGATAAATTAAGAATGGGTATATTTGCCAAAAGGGAGATTTTACGTGGAGAGGAGATCACGTTTGATTACAATGTAGACAGATATGGTGCACAATCACAACCTTGCTATTGTGGAGAGCCAAACTGTATAAAATTCATGGGTGGTAAAACCCAAACAGATGCTGCATTGTTGTTACCGGAAGGTATAGCAGATGCTTTGGGAGTAAGTTCAAGAGTTGAAAAACAATGGCTCAAGGAAAACAAACATCTAAGGTCGTCTCAACAGCACGATGATTCTACTATTAATGAAATGTTTGTACAAAGTTTAGAAGTCAATCCAATGAATGAAATCGATGTATCTAGAATCATGGCTGCATTAATGAAATCTCAAGAATTAATGATTATGAAAAAATTAATACAGAGAATGCATATAACTGAAGATCCTCATATTAATACATTGGTTGTGAAGTTTCATGGATACAAGACATTGTCAAGTGTGTTACAAGGTACAACTGACGAGGAGTTGATTATCATGGTTTTGGAGATTCTATCAAAGTGGCCAGCTGTAACACGAAATAAGATTTCTTCGTCCCAGATCGAAGAAGTCATAAAAGAACTTCAAGAAAACGCAAATAACTCAAGTATCAAGAATCTAGCATCTGAATTATTGGAACAGTGGTCGAAATTACAAATGGCATATCGTATCCCTAAAGCTCCGCGTCAACAAGATGCTATAACATCATATGGCAGAATATCGAGATCACCTGAACCCAATAACGCAGAAACGCAACAACCACACGCATCAGCGCTGAATGCACAAGGATTACCAGATAAATGGGAGATGACATATGATAAAAATTCTGGAAATTGGTATTATTACAACAAAGAGACCATGGAAACTTCTTGGGCTAGACCGCCTGGATCAGTACCTGTTGGACCAAGACCACCGAGTGGCCCAGGGGTAAGTGGAAGAGTTACTAAATACACAGAGGAGGATTTGGCCAAAAGAGAAGAATTAAGATTGCAGAGAGAGAAAGAAGCGAAACATAGAGAATTGCAAGAGAAAGAACGTCAATTACAAGAGATTATTCAACAAACTAGAGCATTGAAGGATACGCCACCTCCTGAGAAGGCAAAAAATGGACATGAAAAGAAGCATAAGCACGGTACAACGAATGTGAGTTCTGAGAGCTCGTTGGAATCAAAATGGAAACATGTATTGGCGAAACACATTCCAAATCTCATAAAAAAATATGAAGCCGAAATTGGAAGGGACCATTTGAAGGGATGCGCAAGAGAATTGGTCAATGGTATAGCGAGCAGAGAAGCAAAGAAGGGCACGTCGCCTCCCAAAGAGCTAGACCTGGCCAAATTGAAGAAGATAAAGGAACATTGTAAAGGGTTTATGGAGAAGTTCTTGACAAAGTATAGATCAAAAAAGAGAAAGAAGTCGCAAGAGAAAAGTAACAGTAACCCCAAACGTGCCAAAATATAGATATAATAGAAGAATGTAAAAGTATTAAAATTAAAAAAAAGCTCTTTATTAAAAGCAATATAAAATTACACGAGGATGGATAGAACTAACTAATTTAACTTTGATTCAACAAATTTGGTAAATTTTCGATAGATTCGCAACCGTAAATGATTTGGTAAGTGGCTTCAAATAATGGGAATTCATGTAATTTGTTTACATTAGTTAACAATTCATGTACTTCCTTGGAAGTGACGATACCTTGAGAACTTTGACCATTTAATAATCTCTTCTCGGCCTCTTCTGCAGAAGCGCCAGTTTGTGCCATGTATCTACCAACCTTAACATTTCTACCACCTGAACAAGTTGTGATTAAATCTGCAACACCGGCTGATTCAGCGGTGAAGGTCGAAGCTTTGGATTCGGGGAAAAAAGTCTCCGAAAATCTAATAGTCTCCAATAAACCAACTCTCATAACTGCTGCTTTGGCGTTGTCACCCCAGCCTAACCCTTCAACGAAACCAACGGCCAAGGCGACAATGTTTTTCAAAGCGCCTGCCACTGAAACACCGGCAACATCCTCTATCACGTTGACATGGAAATAGGGTCTATGGAATGCAGCTTTCAAAATGAATTGATCAACATCTTTACCTGGTCCACGATAATCGCTTGGTAATTTATAACCTACTGTAGTTTCTGACCATTTGCAACGAGCAACTTCAGGAGCCAAGTTAGCCCCTGACAATGCACCACATACTATACCCAACTCTTCGGTAATATAAGTAGATAGTAACTTACAGCCATCTTTGTTAACTTCCAATCCTTTCAAACACGAAATAGCTCTGGTCGATTTTGGCACTTTGCCCTTTAATTGTTTCAAGATTTTTGGTAAGAATTGATGGGGTAAGTTGAATACAATCAAATCAGTACCTTCGACAACCTTCAATAAGTCTGGCTCGGCGATCAAATTTGTAGGCAATTTCACACCAGGCAAGTATTTGATGTTTTCATTTCTGCTGTTTATAATCTCAGTCAAATTTACACCATTTATTTTTTCTTCAAACACCCACATTTTGATATTATGTCTGAACAAGTGTGGTCTGGCTAATGCATTTTCTGCTATGACCTTTGCTATCGTTGTACCCCAATTACCGGATCCAATTACACTTATCTTGAAGGGATGTTCTGGGGACAACGAAGATTCCGCACTTGGATTATTGGATATTAAATGCTTTGAGATTTGCAGCAATCTGCTTTTTGCGACGTCCATTTTATGAGTAGTTATTGCTATGTGACGAGTTGAGTATGGCGGATTGACTCTACGCTTTATAAATTTGAGGTGTTTGCGGAGTATTTAGTGATCTTGAAATGACTGCAATTTGTCTTCACTTTGAGTCCCAACAAAAATTTTTAGCAGTACACAGAGAAGTTTCTTTTTCTCTAATATGTAGTGGTTGTATTTAACAAATTGCTGGATGGTATGACAACAGTTTGAGCTATGACTCACCAATAGGAGATGGATGAGAAATATACGGGGCAAATTAAGAGAAGAAGGAAGGAAATTGGAAATGAAACCTGGAGGAGACGAGGAATTTATATATATTGCCAATACCCATATTGTTCGTACTTGTTCTGTGGGTAAGTTAGCGAAAATTCAATGTAACTAATAAAACTTTTTGTGTGAGGTTGTTGCAATTTAACCGAGGTGTACCCTATACAAAGGATTGTTATCACTTCTCAGCGAGCCTGGCTTCTCCTAATCCTACTGCAGTGCCGCTACTGCACTGCAAACAGTATTATCGATTACGTATGCGGGGTTGAACTGTTATGAGCAAAAAGTGAATCCATAGGCTGGGCTCTCTAGTGTTTTCGGAAGGGAGAGCCCCCATAATTGGTGATACCACTGTAACCAGTAGAGGAAGGGAAGAAAAAAACCTCAACCTGCAAGGCAAAAGAGATGAGCCGATCTAGCGGTGTGAAGCTCGTACTAATATTATGGTCGTTGGAGTGTTAAAATTAATTCGTCTCGGATGCGAGGGGTTAATATGAGAAACCGGTGAAGGTGCAAAATGAACAGAAAGTGCTACAACGCCAAACTTTTGAAACCGGATCGGGCAGCACACAAGACATACCAGAGTAGTGGTCCTTCTGTGTCATGGCTTAGGAAATGAAGGCTCACTTTAGTCTTCAGTAAGTAAAAAGTGAGCATGAAAGGTATGTCTGCTTGTGTCCGACAGTTCTGTCGTGAATTTGGTAATCTCAGGAAAGTAGAATAATCGGCAACACCTACTGGCAGAGATGTCAGATACCTGACCATTAGCCCTTCCTCACTCTCACCTCCGACCTGTGAAATTTGCAGAGGATGTACACGTTAGATGGCTTTAAATGCTGGTTTAGTTTCACACCTAAAAAGTGTAATTTCTTCTTACATAAAAATAAGTTTTTAGGTTGCTTTGACATGTTGCTGCCATTGATCCGAGGAGATGTTCCTAGAGGAGCCAACACTCAAACTGCTGCTAATTACACGTCAATGTTAAGCTACATATTTCCGATGAGTAGCAAATGTTGCCTGGGTGGAAGAAATTCGGGATCATAATGCTGGATAAAGCTGGGTACAGAAGATCATACTTCATCTTACATAAATATACAATCTATACCTGCCAATTACTTTCTTTCTGATAACCATAAGTGGGGAACTTCGGTCTAGCACTCCCTTCTTCGTCTTCTTCTTCTTCTTCGTCCTCACCTTCATCGCCAGGTTTATTATTGACGTAGTTCAAATTATGTATGTACAATTTCTTATCGGCATTTCTTTTACATGTTAAAGTCCCTACATGTCTTTTTAATGCATCCTTTCGAGCAAAGCCTTTACCACAGAATTCACAGATATTCGGCGGAATACTGAGATGTTGTTTTTCATGGCGTTTCAAATCTGACGAGCGACGGAATGACATTGTACATTTATCGCACAAGAACTTTCTGGTCGGATCATCAGCAAATTTCCGTATTGGTATTTTAGACTCTGAATCGTCTTCATCTTCCTCTATTTCTTTGGGAACGATATCTCTATCAGTATCCGCTTTTAGTTGTAGTGGCTCTCCAATCAAAAAATTCCATCCCAGCTCGTTCCCCAGTGGATGATGCCTACTATTTAGTGGATTTCGACTGTTTGCTTCGTGAACGTTGTTGATGCTGTGATTATGATCATTGTTCCCTGTAAATATATCATTGCTTAAATTTGGAAATCGTTCGTAGAAGCCATGAATGTTCAACTGGCCGTTTTTGTTAGCTTCAATTTTCTCTGATTGTGAAATTGGATTACCATGTGGCGAGCTAGCATATTGTAATCTCGTCAATAAATCCTGTATGGTAGGATCCACAATACCTCTATTATCACTATTTATTCCTTGAGCAGTAGCAACTAATGCATCTCTGGCCAATCTTAGAAACCTTTGATCTTCATTTTCGTTCTCGGGTGTAGTTTCTCTTACTGGGTGACTTCTTGTATAACTTATGTTAGCTTGTGGTTGTGGTTGTTGTCTGAATAAATCATCGGACTTCAATTTCTTACTCGGTGGTGAATTGGATGTGGATGGATATAATGGACTAGTGGGATTCGGCGAAAACATTGTAGTGGTATAACTCATTGATCTATTCAATACTCGACTTCGCTCTTGCAGTGATGATTGTGGAATGGATGACTGCGAATTAAATCTCACGAGTTTTGATAAAGACGGTGATTTATCTTGAACGATGTTAGTATTATTCATGTAGATTCACTCGATTGCAAAAAGAAGTAAGCTTGTATAAAATTAAAGTCACAACATGTTTCTTCTTAACTGTGGTTTGGGATATATAGAGATTAACTTTGAAGCCACAGTTGGCTCGATACAAATCTTTGGGTAAAATTCAAATACATTATGAATAGTCGTGATGCGCTCGTTGCCGCGTCTATAGGTGCTCGTCGCACCGGCAACATCAAGCCTTTACATGTTTTGGTGGAATAATTGCGGTTTGTCACATGTTGATCCGTCGCCAACATCGATCCGATTGAAACGAATAAAAGAACGGGAAAATTTACATCATTTACATACCTGTCAAATTGAATGAGCTCTTGCACTCCTAGAATGTGTCAAATGAAGTTATGTAGTTGATGTACTCTTTGAAGATGCTGATACTCAATTTATGGTATATACTTTCAACGAAAGTGTGGTTCAATTTTCCACTAAGATTTTTACTAGAAAAATAAAATGAAACAATTTTTCACTCTTCTGTCCTAAGCTTAACGCCAAATTGTTCTATTGTTCTTGTTCGATTTCTACTCTCTTTGTTATAATATAACCCACGAGTTCAATGTGCTTTTGAAGAGAGCGGAAGGGGCAATAATAGTCAGTACAGATAATAGGCAGTTATTGCAAAAGATTGTCAACATTCACGTGATGATTTATCATTTTTTTCATTATCTAAAAATGTTCCACTTCGGGAAATGTGCGGTGTGGCATGTCCGACTTGGTACCAGTGAGTCTGGAGAGATTTAATAGATGATAGAGAACGCAAAAGCGTAATCTGGTGTATGTTTGTGGCCAAAAGAAGTTCATCATAGCGCAAAACAAATTCCTCGCAACGTTGTGTGATAGTTTGTTGTCAGTAGGTTCATGATTCTAGAGCAACTTTCAAGTCTTTTTGCAGAAACATCCACAACTAAATTATTTTATAATGATTTGTTGTCTAATACATGATGAGATTCTCTTCCTGAAAGTGATGATCTTCGGTATTAAATACAACTTAATTACTCTAATGCTTTGCAACTGGCAAAAACAATCTTTAAATAAGTCATTGAAGGGCACATGTATTCCACACCAGAATTCATTCCCTAGATAGTTTGTGACTCTTCTACATGTTGTATTATCATCGCCAAATTTCCTCGTACTCATACTTCTGTACCAACTGGCTCGATTTCTTTTAACATAGAATGTTAATTCCAAAGTGCTATCATCATGCAAAACCAGACATCTACTAATTACAATTTTATATCATGATCAGAATCTTTCAAACCAATGAGTTCGGCAACCTCACAAGTGTTGGTTCATTTTACTCATCGATTGCAGGTGTCAAAAATGCGTATTCTTGTAACTAATATTAATGCGAGGAAATCAAAAGAGCTTAGGATACTCTTATGTAGCCTTACTAAATCAAATAATTGCAACTTTTAAAGGTATTGAATCAGCCTACTTTGTTATTTGATAGTAAATCATAGAGTGGTTCTGCTATACCAATTGGTGGTAGTGTATTAGCGAACAATTTTGTTCTATTCACCTTTTCTCTTTTATGATGTTATATGAAACAGAAAAAGTTGTAAACCTCCTCTTATTCAGCTCATCATTCATATGACATCTTACCAAGATCTACCATCACGTCAAAAGTCACAACGTGTAATCAATCGAATGAAAAATCAACAAGAAACTCATGAAGATATAGAAAATAATGGACAAAGTGCAGTGAAACCTTTTCAACCATATAAAGCACGTCCGAGAAATATTACTAATTTGCATGAATTACTTCCCGGTCTAAATGATATAAGTGATGCATTTGAAGCATTACCCTTGGATGTCATAAAGTATTTTACATTGTTGAAAGAAATTGATGCCAAGTGTATAAATACTATACCTCAAATCAATGGTCGTATTAGAAAGTACATTGAACGTTTACATATTACAAATCCCAACGATGATAAACACACAAGAGATTTATCAATTATCAAGAACAAGATTAATGAAATCATACCATGTTTGGAAGAGAAAATGCATGTTACTTCAGTTGCGACTGATTTGTTGAACAAACACATGTATAGAATAAATCAGGATTACAAATTGATAATACAAAACAATGAAATTCCAGAAAGTATAAGAATCGGCCCCTTGAATCATCCAGCAATGGTTATAGATTCTAACAATTCCCATTTGAATCACCAAAATGCAAGTGCACAGAGTCAAAGAAGTGAAAGTAGAAGGGAAGCTTTGGCCGCAAGAAAAGCAGGGAAGGAGGATGATAAAGAAACTTCGACAAATCTATCAAATGCTGGGAAAAAGAAGAAAAACAAAGAAATCACACCTACAGAGATGAAGAATAATCCGAATAGCTCGAACTCAAATGGGTCAACTAATTCAATAAACACAAACTATTCCAAGAAGAGAAATAGAGATGAAAAGACTACCAATAATTCCACGAAGAAGAAAAAGAAGAATGAATACGAGGATGAGCCAAGTGATAGTATAGAAGGTGTCACCGGCGTAGGCAATAATAATGCTAAACGTAGTCATGCTACGGGCGAGAAGCCACGCGGAGCTGGCAATAATGAGCCAACATACTGTTACTGTAATCAGGTCTCATTTGGTGAAATGGTGGGGTGTGATGGTGATGATTGTAAACGAGAATGGTTTCATTTACCATGTATCGGATTCAAGAATCCACCTAAAGGTAAATGGTACTGTGATGACTGTTTAGTTAAAATGAAAAAAGTCAAGAAGGTAACGTAGAGGTGGTGAGGAGAAGAATTATGTGTGTAGTATTGTTTAGTGAAATATTACATGTCCACTGGGTAGATTCTGATAATCGAATTGGCCGCAGAAGGACTTGAATTCTGAGCGGAAGTACTAACAATCTTTTGAAATTACATGACATTCTATAATCGCTACCACGTCTGTTGAAGCTGTGAAACTTGCTAAATTACAAGATCAAAAATCTCGGATACTAGCACTCCTGCTGAACCAAGCTGATCAAGAAATGACTAATTATCAAGCTTTCTTCGCAGTTCCTCCCCGCTCATGTAAATCGGATATACTATAAACAAGAAATCATGGAATAACGCAAGACCAATTCTTAAAATGTAGTGGTATACGTAGTAGTAAAATTCGCTTTGTGCAATTAGCGCTGAGAATTTTGCCTTGGTTTTTGTTGTATGAGTAACAATTAACGAGCTTCGTCTGACAATTTGGGAAGCAAGAAGCATGATCTTTGCTGCCAAGAATCATTGTAATCACGATTAGACATTTGTGTCAATTAAGACCGTCTGTCAGTCGTATAATAAGATAATTCAAAATTAGAAAGAACCCTTTGCCATTGGTTGAGGCTTTATCGCCAGAGGGGCTCTCACAAGAATCAAGCCGATTTCCGCGTAATTGAAATTCTACGGCGAATCAACAAGTCCATCAAGTGCATAGGGGCGAGAGATATTGAGTAGGCGTCTGTGATTGAGTAAACACTTCAAAATTTCCAAAAGTTCAATTACGCATCAGTCCTAAACTTCAAACCAATTGTATCACGTTCAAGTCTCAAGATACAAACCAATAAAAACTACAACAGGATGAAATTGATAACCAAGATAAAATGTAGCCTTGCGTCTTGCACTTTCACCACCTACACTTTGCACCTATTGCACCTCTTGCACGGTATAATAGTGTCCGTTCCTGATTTGACCATATCAGCCCATTGCCGGTTGCTTTTAGCTTTCCATTTATTCCTTGGGTCGAATGTATATTAACTGTCATTCAGTCTCTCCCTTCCCTTTTCTGGTGTGCTCTCTCTCAGTGTTATCTTGCAATCAGATTTAGCGTAGTCCCACCTCTCAGCGGTGCAGAGGAACAACTAGTCAACAACGAGAAAAAATATTTATACATTTGTATTCAACTTATTTAGTACAACAGAATAAACAATTTTTAGTACTCGTTTTTTTTACAACGGATAGCAACAATCAATTCAACTAAGCCAATCTATTGCCAAACTTCATACATAGCCCTTTCACCAATACTCCAATAATGTTAAGAGAGTTCAAGTTAGTAGTTGTAGGTGGTGGTGGTGTTGGTAAATCTGCCTTGACAATTCAACTAATTCAATCCCACTTCGTTGACGAATACGACCCGACAATTGAAGACTCCTATCGTAAGCAGTGCACTATTGATGATGAACAAGTATTATTAGATATATTAGACACAGCAGGTCAGGAAGAATATTCAGCAATGCGAGAACAATACATGAGAACCGGTGAAGGATTTCTTTTAGTTTACTCCATAAATTCACGTAATTCGTTGGAGGAGTTACAATCATTTTATGAACAGATTTTGAGAGTAAAAGACAGTGATAATGTACCTGTGTTGGTTGTTGGAAACAAATGTGATTTGGAGATTGAAAGACAAATTAGTTATGAAGAAGGTTTAGCTTTGGCAAATTCTTTTAACTGTCCATTTTTGGAAACTTCTGCAAAGCAACGAATTAATGTTGAAGAGGCTTTTTATGATTTAGTCAGGTACATAAGAGACTCCGAAAGAGCTGCTAAATTGGAGCAAGATGAAGTGAATCCAAAAAAGAACATAACGAATGTTTCAGTTATAAATGACCAACAAGCACAGCAACAACCTCAACCTCAGGGCCAAAGTATACCTGATGGAACTGCTGCTGGAGCTGCGACTACTGGTCAACATAAGTCATCTCATGCACAAAATCCCCCACAAAGAAACCAACAACAAACCCAGACTCAACCATCTGATGGTGGTAAAGAGAAAGGGGGCTGTTGTGCCATTGTTTAAATTGGTCAATTAAAGCTTTATACTTCATACTTTTATCTTTTTTTACTCATGTATCCCTAGTGTCGTCCTAGTGTAATTCTCAGTGTCATTTTTACTTTTGTTTATCTAAATCTTGCTGCTTTTGTTTGTTTTTAAGATATTTTTACTTTGATTCTAAAAATCTTGGTACTTCTGTGAAGTCAATGGGTTTACCCTTCGCGTAGACGATTATTTTCATAAAGTTTCCAATATGTATGGAAAAAAAAACCATACTTTCGATTCTAATCAACCTGTTTATGTATAATAAAAAGCTATATAATATTTAATCTATTCTTTCAATTGATGAAATGAATGACAATGAAATGTAAAATCAAACTAGCAAATATAAAATCTCCAAATGATCTTTCCGGACTAATACTTTCGAATATTCTATCTTGTTTCTCGTCAATTTGGTCGTCATCTTTCTTCACCACTTTATCGTTAATCTGTAATCTCAAACTAACTAATAATACAAATTGTCCAACACATGAAATAAATCCACCTAAAAATGCATTGAATGGAAAGTTTCCAATTAATAAAACATAAATGAACTGTAATACACCTAATGCAACGAGAAATACTAAAAAAATATCAATTAATTTCAATCTTGGTGTTAAATTATTGAAATAATCAGAAACTGTTGTATTTATGGCTGAAATTAAGTCATGAATGGTTGAAGTTACCGGAGCTGCCACAGATGGTGTTGATTCTGAATGGGAAGCAGCTTGGGCTTTCTTGATTGCTACGTTTTTTGGCATTGGTGGTTGTTGATAAAAGAATACACGTTTGAATTTTCCAAATGTTTGATAATGGACAAAAAAAAATGTAGAAAAAAACTGCCTCTACCAAAATCATCACAACAATCGGCACCAAATGCAAGGACAAGATCATTCAGAAGAGTCATCATCGTTTCGAAAAATCACAAATCCACCAGCTTTACGAATAATTCCACCATTGAATTTTTGCCCTGTTGAAAAACAATTATACAGATCAGGACAGCCATCCGCTATAAATCAATCATTCTTGAATCAGTTAAATCTCAAGACCCTAATCTGGCTAGCGAGTGAGGAACCGACGGATGATTTCTTGGAATATTGCAATTCCCAAAACATAAATATTGAATTCGTGGGTATGATTAGCGAATTTGAGTATGACAAACATATTAACCCCTGGGATTCGTTGAATGAACAAACTATAGCAAAAGCATTAGAGTTAATTGTGAACAGGGAAAATTATCCGATGCTTGTATGTTGCGGAATGGGGAGACATCGTACAGGCACAGTAATTGGGTGTTTAAGAAGATTGCAAGGCTGGAATTTAGCAAGTGTTAGTGAAGAGTATAGAAGGTTTACTGGGGCAAGAGGTGGTAGAATTTTGGTAGAGTTGTTGATCGAAGGGTTTGATATTGGAACAGTGAAAATAGATATGGACAAATCACCTGAGTGGTTGAAATAAAGAGGTGATGATATACGCTAATTATTTTGAAACAACATATAGAACGGGGTTAACCGAGGTCTAATGGAAAGCTGGTTTGAACGTAGCGAAGATAGCATTTTGTGGGGAAAGTTACCCAGCTACTCAGCTCGATCTGTCATGACAAATGCAAGAATCGCATCTACAGAGAGATACATTGAGATGAAAGATGTAACAATTAACTAGTTTCAGAACTTCCTTAGTGTATTTGCAAGCTTTTATCGAGTGCGAACGATATAGCAAGCTAAATTGATGGACATGGAGATGCTCATATTTTCTACAGTCAGCCTGTGTAGCTACGTAAAAATTAGACAAAGCCAGCCCTTCCCTCCTCCAATTGAATTGCCGATGATGACAGGAGAGTTGTGTCTAGCTTTTTCATTTTTTGCACCCAATCAGGTCGACATGCCCACACAAGAAACGTATTTACATAAAATAAAGCTTGCAATTTTTAAAAATACGTTCACTTGAAATACATAACAATGCAATTTTAGGTAAGTCAATGTCTCAGAGCCACGACATCATAATATTGTGAAAAACAACATATTAATAGAGTGGGATAGAGTTTCGAGGTTTTAAATAGCTTATCCGTGGAAAGTTACTACATGGAAGCCAATCGAATGGACCTCCGGTCTGAATGTCAGTGTTCGGTCGATTACCCGGTCAAAGAGTTGAACAGCATTTTCTGATCCCATCACTTGTATCATTACAATTAGCAGAATAGAGTGGGCTACGAAAAAAATAAAGCCCCTTTTATGGTATCATTTTAGTGAGGATTGAAGATTGTCTATTATTATACACCGATGAAGGAGAATTATTGGGGGGATTGATAAATGATTTTCTTATCGGGCAAACTCCACATCGCTACATACTTAGTCTTTGCATATGTATATGTAGTCTGAATCTATTCTATTCGAGCTTGGAATTGGTCTCAACCTCCGAGATTAAACACCACTGCTGACAAACCGGTTAGACAGACTGTCATATGTTGTACACATAACAATTGGTGTCATTTATTGTAACTCTAAATACGTGTACTACTAATATCCCCTCATAACATCTCAGTATATGTATATGTATTGCATTGTAAATGGTAATGTGTTTTTTTCTCCCCTTTCTTTGTCTGTTTCTTTCTCACTTTCACTCTCTTTAGTGCATTATCTCTTCTTCTTTATATCGAACTTGTTTCCAATTGCCACCCATTTCTTTGTACAAGTGAACATCAATTAAACTACATATCACCTTTTTCTTCTAACCATAACCATGGCAGGTACTTGTATCAACACTATAAAGTTGTTAGGTTTAGGTTCGTTGGGTTTATTGACTTCATCGATTACATATCAATCATTACAGAAATTACCTGAGTTAATATCACAATTGAATTGTCAATTTAGTACATTGACTTTTAGTCAACAGATATCACATATCAAGAATGCTATATTTGGTTCAAGATTGATTAACCTTGTGTTGACCGGGTTGAGTACTTGCTTATTTACAGTGGCTTTTCAATACAGTCCAATAAGCGAAAAACATCCGTATTTGATTTATGCTGCTTTCGGTGCTCCGTTTAGCATGATTGGATTGTATTATAATAGCTGGAAATATGAAGAAAAAGTATTGAGAAAGAAACACGTCAAAGTTACTCCAAAGAAAGAAGCCGTTGTTAACCACGAAGAAGAAGATGAACCAGAGATTATTTCAAAGGTTAGTACTGCTGAAGATTTGGGCAAATCTTATGTTCATCTTTCAGATGAATCAGGTACTTCTACACCAACATCAACTCAACCACCTTCACCGCAAGTCATTAAGGAAATTGAAGAAAAAACACAGGAAGAAATCGAGATTGATCAAGAAGTTGAAAACATTTTAGTCAAAAAGGAAATTGTACAAGATTTGAAACATATAAGAACTGGTTATATCATAGGTAGTTATGTTTCTGGAATTAGTTTGTTTATCGCTGTTATTGGATTATTTGGTGACTTTTATTTATTATGAAGATGAAACGAGGGTTTAATTATTTATCAGTCTAGCTCTACTTTTTTATACCTAATTATTTGATTTATCAGTTTATAGTTAGGAATAAGTTTAAATGAATGTTTATAAGATGATGACTTCCTTCATCCAGGCACAATTTTTGAGTACATGAAAATTGACAGAGATAATGGCCAAGCATTAGAACCTTTAATGCCAATGGTTTTTTTTTTGGATTTCTAGAGTGATATTCTAGAATGGACGGATTGAAGTGGAAAAAGGCTGGTTGAGAACTTGATAGCAGAATACAACGGTGAGTACGCAGTATAATTGAAATTGCAGGCACTCGAGCTATTCACTTGTCTCGTACACACAATCCCACTATGCCCAATTTGAAGTCAATCTCGTGTCTATGACTTTCCTACGGTTGTGGGATGGATATAGATTGGTTCTGAAGTATTTTGGGAATTGTACACGTCTTGGTGTGTTTTATTGTGACCTTAATTTCTCCTTTAAAATCAAAACATATGATGAATCCTTACCTCATTACAACTCCCACCTTTCCATTATCTTACCTCCAAGCACCCAAATTTTTTTGCAACTCAATATAAGATAAACAGCCACCTGAATTAATCATGAACTATCCTTATACTTATGATACGGGGTTTGAGGCCGGTGCAGCTGAAGCTACAGCTCAAGCAGCCGTATTTGCCGCTGGTCAACAGCATCAACAATTGCAATACCACCGTCGAGCACAGGCTGAAGCAGCACAACAACAAAGACAACAACAACAACAGCAACATTTTCATCGTAATTTATTTGTTGATAAGAACAGCAAATCCTTAGTGTTTTACATCCCTTTTGAAGATCCACAAAGAGATAGGTACAGATTATTAATCATTCAATATGGTGGTGTTATTGTTGATCAACCAATCCCGTCGACTTTATATTTGAGTAGTCAAGAAACCGATTTTGGATATGCTAGAATAAAATTCATAGATGATTGTATTGCTAAAGGACGAATCTTACCAATCGATGATTATTATATCAATGGGGGGATCGAAGATGCTGTTGATGTTATGAATATGCAACAGCCTCAGGACGTGCAACAAGTAGAGGCTACTACAGATATTGCGAGAAAGGGTAAAGGCACACATAGATTCACCCCAGAGAAAGATGAATATATATTGGAGCAAGTTCGAGAAAATCCAAAATATAGACATTCGCATCAATTTTATCGTGAGTTGGCCGAACATGAAATATTAAGAGGCCACACGGGAAACTCAATTCGTTCGAGATATAGAAGACATTTGGAGCACAGATTAGGATTTGTTTATAAGACAAATGAACAAGGAAAATTAATCAAGGATGAAAACGGACATTTAATTAGAGTTGGATTGGATGAATTGCCAGGTACATTGAAAAACAAATTTACACCAGAAGATGATTACTTACTCTGTACAGAAGCTACTGAATTCAATCGTATGCAATCGGAACGTAAAGGAGATCAATTTAATATCACAAAGAAAGAAAATTTACCGTATTCATTTTTCAATAATATGTATAGAAGAAATCCAAGACATACATTACACTCGTGGAGAGATAGATATAGGAAATTTATCACAGAGGGAACAATTGCTGCATTCATTCAATATTATGATAGCTGTATTCAACAAGGTACAATACCCAAAGTGTTATCTAGAGTAAACAACGAATTGATCTCAGCAAGAGATCAAGTTAAAGCGTTAATGGATCAGAAAGATGTTGATTTTGTGGAAAATGCTGAAGCTTTGGCAGCAGCAGCTGCTGCTGCAGTTACCGAATCTGCATTAGACGAAGAAATTGGAGAATTGAAAAGCTCAAATATAGATGATGCATTAATGGTTAAACATGCTGGTAGTGATCACCCTTTTAATGATAGAATTGAAGTTCCCAAATTAACTGAAGATATCGGTGATGAAGGGGAAGAGGAAGTAGAAGACCAGGAAGAGCAAGAGCAAGATGAGGATGAGAGATTTTTTGAAACTCAAACTCAGAGTCAAGTATCTCCGGAAGATTTCAAGTATATTGATAAGACAATTGAATTTTCAGATGCTTTCAATGAAAAATTCTTTGATTTCATTGATGATACAAAACCAATATCCGCATTGACCCAAGTTATAACTGGTGTCAAAGACCTTGAGTCGATATTTATAAACTTGAATAAACTAGGATTTAAAGACAAGATGATCATACATGTTATATATTCGACATCGGCCGATCCAATGATGATATCGCAGTATTGTGATATGATAGTTCGTAACGTTAAAGAGTGCTTGACGAAGAATATCAAATTACCATTGTATAAGATGGTCAAAGTGGGCAATATAAATGGGTTGTGGAATGAGAAAACTGATGCATTGTTGAATACAGATCAGGAAGAAAAATTGTTGGATTTCCACAGTAGGCAAAGCATCAAAGATCGTAAAGAATTTTTGATGAATGTTAGGCGTGGCGATATTGTTTGATTTAAGACTTTTCTCTCTAATTGTTTTATTATATGTTTTACACAAAGATTACCACAAATATCCAAGATAGGGAATAATCTTGTAGCAACTTGTGATTTTTAGGCGAATGCAAACAGCACAAGGTAGGAGGCATTTGCATGAACGGGAACTGCTCTGAGAACTTTAATTTCACGCATGATTCAGTTCAGCTCAGCAAGATCGTATCAGAATTGGTTCATGTATTTTTACACAGCATGAAACACGTAAGTTTCAAAATGTAGGTGGTGGTGAAAAGGAAAAGGGGTTTGAACTCTCACACCATGTTTACATGGTATTAAACTACTGTGTTCCAGCAGCAGATCCTTGCCACAATGTTCCATCAATGACGACATACGTATGCAAATACTATAAATAATCACATTGTTTGTTCAGCTTTGTTTGTTTTGATTTTGATGTTGCTGATCTGTTGCTGATCTGTTTTGTTTATATTTACACTTGCAGCTATGAGAAAATGCCTTCAGTGTTAGTGCGCAACACAATGATCTACGATAATAAGCAAAAAAGATTTGGTCTATTTTGATATATAACAAGAGAAATAATAAACAACCTCGAACCACTTCGAACTGAAAGAAAAATAACACTAGGGTAAGAGGGATACTAAAAGATAAACACAGACACTCTCAATGGTCACGCGCATATTGTAGTATCAAACAAGAAAGGGTATGTTTAATTAGAGAAGATACCCCAATATTTTTCGGCATTGAAAGGACCGTCAGCTTTCCACAAATCGTTGAAAGCAGTGAATAAAATGGAATCACTTCCACATTTAGATTTGATGGAAGAAATGGCAGCTTCTTGGTTTGGTTTGGAAGGAACAGCAACACCATTTGAATCACCATTTGATGGCCAACCGGTTTCGGTGATTAAAACAGATTTAGAACCACCACAGGTGGTCCAGACTCTTTGAATTTGTTGTAAAACCCAATCTCCAGCATCTTCAGCAGTATAGTGACCATCAAAGAAAGCATGGGCATTAACAGCGATGTAATCAGAATATTCACATAATTGTGGATTGTTAATGACAGCAATAAAAGTATCAACTGAAACAACTGGACCTGAATAACCAGTACCAGATAAAGCAGATTTGGCTTGTTGAACATAAGATTGAATTTGACCTGGAGAACATTGACCAGAGTTAACTAATTCGTTACCAATTGAAATGGTATGAATATCATCCCATGATCCATTGGCTTTAACAGCATCAGCAATAGCTTGGATACCTGAAGCAATGTTAGAAACATCAAATATACCAGCAAAAACTTTTTGTGAAGAAGATTTAGCTTTTAAAACTTGAGCAACTTGATCACAGTCAACACCGTATAATCTGATAACATCAAATCCAGATAAAATAGCAATTTCAGATTGAATTTGAGAACTTGATTTACAAGCTCCACTATCTGAGTATGGAGTATAGGTAACACCCTTGGCTCCACCGGCACCAACAGCACCGCTATCTGGGGTTGAGGAACTAGTAGAAGAAGGGGCTGCGACTGTCGAGATAGCAGCAGATGGTTGAAGCTGTGGAGCATCAGTGACTTGAGAGACTTGAATGTCAGAAGAAGGAGCTGGTAAATCAACTGAAGCAAATGTAGTGGTCAAATCTCCAGAACCTAATGTGACGACAACAACATTTGTTTTGGTGACAACTTGGACAGCTCTTTTTTCTTCTTTATGTTGATGATGTTGGTGAGCAACAGGTGCAGCCAAAGCTTGGGCAAATATGGCAGTTGAAACGAGAGTTTTGAATAACATGGTATCGACAAAATAGTGAACGAAATAATAGGTAAATTGTTAAAACTTTTAAATGAAAGTAAGTTGTCTTAGTCTAAAGGGAAAGATTGTAAGGAACGACTGATAGAATAGGACACCGGTAAGTTTTTATTAAAAGTTGTTGTAGCAATAGCAATAGAAAGAGAGGAAAAATGGAGAAAAAAATTAGGAGGCAGAAAATTTTTATATATATGAAGTTGAAATTGTTGATAGTTTTATTGTTGTATGAAATTATTTTTTTTATTAGAGGGGGTGAGCACATAATGGAATATGGTCGTGTCTTTTTGGTGAATTATATTGAAGTATTTGCTTAGCTTTTTTAACCTTGTTGCTATATTTCTTAGTACGTCTTACGTCTTTAGTACTGGTGTAAAGGTCTCCAACGTGTTTATTATTGGTCGAGATTTTGTAACCCATGTTACATGGTAAATGGAGTTCATAAGATACGACTTGTGCATACTACACTAGATGGTACATTCCTGCTTTGGTTTTTGAACAGTTCTTTTCTTGAATTCGTGCTCTAGATTTAATGGAACAAACTAAGTTGATATCGTCAAACCGCTTTTGCTATCCATCAGTCCACATTCCGTAGCTGACTTATTTGATTCATTTCATTTTATTCATTTGACACGGTCTAGTACTAGCACTGGTACTACTATTTATACTGACCTGATGAGAGGAGCCGAATTAGCTCTATTTCGTTCAAGGGTTAGCGTTTTTGTAAGAAATAACATGTCGTGTAGTGGTGTGTCGGCCGAGTAACACAGTTTCAGGTGGGGCCGAAATCTCCTTTTGTTGCTACGAAGGAATGGACCTGTCTTTTACCTTCCTACATGTCATAACTGTGCTACTTTCGTGTCATTGGCACTTGACCGACTAATAGATTCCGTCATCGGTTGTTCTGTCGGTTGTTCTATTCTCTAAAGCTAGATCCCACCACATGGACCGGTATCAAATTTGATGTACATTGACACTACCTCTTACTTTTGTCACACTGTTGTTTTCGCGTTAGGAGGTATCTCTGACACCGAATGTGATACTTCACTGTGCAGAACATTTTACTTTCGGTATCAACCAGCAAGGTTTTGCATTTGTTCAAGAATAATTTTACGTTTATGATTATGATCCTCTAAATCTGACGAGGTTGTTTACAGAAACTGAAGAGGTTCACAATTTAAGCTGCGAACAATATATACCCTACTCTCCTTCTAGGTTAGCGAACACGAAACAGGAGGGACAAGCGCGTTATTTCTCCTGTTTACATACGAAAAGTGATGTACATTTTTCCGCATGAAACTGTTGAGAATTAATCACTCATCTACATCATCATCTATTCGGCAGGCCGTTTATCCTATGAAAATTAGTAAATAGCGAATACGTAAATTTCTATTCCCGATTTGGAATTCTTGTTTGGCTGCTTATATTCCAACTTAGGAACTTGAAATATCACAACATCGACTTGTGTTCTCGTTCTTGCACAGAGAAAACAGTTTCAGGAATATAGATATCCGTACTATTGTTAATTTGGACATGGCGCTTATTGTATTGAGGCAGTGATTGTCTACTAGATTAGTTGCATCCTACTTTAAACATGGAAATCGATATATCCTGATCTGTCCATATGTGAAACTTTGTTTGCATATGCAGCATGCGTAATGTGCAGACTCATCTTCTCTTCGTAGATCTACAAAATGTATGCCCATTAACTCTAACACCGTGGCAAGAGCCTCACGCTTCTGCAAAGAGTATGTATCAAATTTATGTGACTTGTGGCGGTTGCAAAATATAAAGAAATTCTCGATCGAAACTTGCATTCATGAAACACATACCCCACCAGTGCTGCAAAAATCTCACTTGCTTGAACTCCATGCTTATATCTTGTCTTTCAGTTCAGTTCTGAACATATACATTCTCCTCCATATCTGTACTGAATGATAATAGATCGTATCTTAAGCCAATTTTCTCGTTCTTATCGGAGACTTCGTGCTGAAAGTAGTTCGGATTATTTGTGATCGTGTAGTTTAAAAGAGGACTGATGTCATCAAAAATTGCTATATTCAATCGTCTAAGAGAATTGGTTGGAACAATTCGTTACAATTCGTTGTCAACAAGATCAGTTATCTTGTGTTATCATTCAAAAACCTAACAGCCGGCATTTTAGTAGCCTTTGACGTTTTTGGATCCTAGAGACTTTGAATCATCCATACAAGTAACTTCTACTTCAGAAATACTGTCTTTAATCAGTACTTGTCATGTCTATAGTGAAGTCACCACCATAGAAATAATAACGCTGTGCGTGCATATGGTACAAATTTAGCTAGGCACACGGATTGTCGTTAGTAATAGTGAGCTCTCGAAAAGAGAGATCACCCTTAATAAATAATAACCTTAGACGCAAATCGAAGAACCCCCACAAGGTTTTATTATTATCCAGTCTGATAAATCATACTAGTTTCACCACATCAACTACGCGATACAATCAATCAATCACAAGTATTAACAAAAATACTCATCACAACTTGACTATTTTCGATTAGAATCCAAAGATTATCAGTTGATTAACCACAGTTCTAAAGTGAACGGTCACGACAATAACATTAGCCCTAACAACTCGTTTGATCGTGGATCGAAAAGGAGTTTTAATAATATGATTATGAATAATCAAAATATGGATACAACTATGGATGTTGATGAATTGCCTCTTGATACAAAGAAACAATATACAATTGCCGCTAATTCAATTGACGTAGATAGTGATACAGAAGAAATCGAAAAAGAAAATATTGAAGAAGATATAGCTAGTCCGGAGGTTATTGATATGACTGCAGATGACGATGAAGAAGATGACGACGAGGAAGAGGAAGATGATGTGCAAATTATGGAGGAAGTGGAAGTGGCTGTTGCATCTAATCAACAACGTCGTTTTCCTCTAGCTAATGATTTTTCACAACTTGCATCTAAATTAATGAAGAATGTCCCTGATTATCCTATAAAGGAAGAAACTTATTATGTATGGGAAATTAAAGACTGGTCACAGATTTTAAAAGAGGAAAAGGTGAGATCGCCTAAATTTAGATGTGGAGGGTTTGAGTGGAATATATTATTATTTCCAAGAGGCAATAGCCATAACAATAGTGCTTCTGTATACATGGAACCCCATCCCCCTATAAATGAAGAAACTGATAAACCAATTGATGATAACTGGTATGTATGCGCACAATTTGGTTTGGATTTATGGAATCCTCTTTATCCGGACGCTCATTTGCCAAGTCAAAGCTCTCATAGATTCAGTAAAAATGAAACTGATTGGGGTTTTAGTTCATTGATTGATTTAAAACTGTTACTGTCTAATAAATCAGCAAAAAATCAATCGTCCACACATGCCATTCTAGAAAATAATCAATTGAATATTACAGGGTTTGTAAAAGTTATAGATGATTCTTCTACTGGGGTATTATGGCATTCATTTTTGGATTACGATTCCAAAAAGAGTTCAGGTTATGTGGGATTAAATAATCAAGGTGCTACGTGTTATTTAAATTCCTTATTACAAAGTTATTTCACAACAAAGATATTCCGAAAATTAGTCTATCAAATTCCAACTGATCTGACATCAAATGCTGGTGTGCCATTATCCTTGCAACGAATCTTTTATTTATTAACAACTTCAAACGAGCCTGTCAGAACATTGGAATTAACGAAATCATTTGGCTGGGATTCTTCGGATGCTTTCACTCAACATGATGTTCAAGAACTAAATCGTATATTGATGGATAGATTAGAAACTGCAATGAAAGGCACAAAGATTGAAAAAGGATTAAATGATATTTTCGTTGGTAAAATGAAATCCTATATTAAATGTGTAAACGTACCTTACGAATCATCAAGGGTAGAAGATTTTTGGGACATACAATTGAATGTTAGAGGATTCAAAAATTTGGAACAAAGTTTCAAGAATTATATAGAAATTGAGATGTTGGATGGCGAAAATAAGTATCAAGCTGGTGACGAATATGGATATCAAGATGCTAAGAAGGGTGTAGTATTTGAATCATTCCCACCTGTGTTACATTTGCAATTAAAAAGATTCGAATATGATTTCATGGTTGATGATTTGGTTAAAATTGATGATTTCTATGAGTTCCCTGATAAAATTGACTTGAAGGCATATCTAGACGAGGATTTATCTGATGATACGAAGAATCAAAATTGGAATTACAAATTACACGGTGTTTTGGTGCATCAAGGTAGTATTTCCAATGGTCATTATTATGCTATGATTAAACCAAATGCTAGAGACAATACATGGTTAAGATTTGATGACGATAAAGTTTGGAAAGTCACGAATACTCAAGTTTTTCAGGAGAATTATGGAGCATGCGACATATCTCAAGAGCAAATGAATTGTATGACTAGATCAGAACAACAAGAACATTTAATTAGAAGGGTTACGTCAGCGTATATGTTGGTGTACTATCGCGAATCTGAATTAGAAAACATTTTACCTATTGATGAAGCAAACATCACATCAGTTATTCCAAAGCATATTCCAAATCAAATCAAATATGAAACAGAAGAACGTGAAAGATCAGAGAAGGCAAAACAAGAAGCATTATATTACACTAATGTGAAATTTATAACTACATCCACTATAAATAGTCATCTTGGGTTTGATCTTGCGCTAGATCCAACTAATGATAAGTTTTATGATGAAAGTTTAAGTGGGACAGGATGTGACCCAAAAGTTTTTAAAGTCAAGAAAGATAGTCATTTCACATTGTTACATGAGCTTGTGGCTAAATCATTACATTATGAAAATATTGATAAATTTAGGTTAGTTGCTGCGTGCCATCGTAATAACCACACCAATAGATTGGATGTTCCAATAAGTGATCAACTAAAAGACACTACAGTGAACAATGTTTATTTCAAATCGTTCAATAGAAAATATGATGAGATGGTTTTCTATGTTGAAGAGTTAAATAAAGATATCAAGAATGTTAATAAATTGGTAAAGAATGTCACCGAAATCGATCCTAAGGATTTTCAATTTGATAAAGTATTTGAAAAATTCAAAACTGTTGGAACTAATGTTGATCCTACTATGAAGTTTGAAGATACTGAAGAGCATTCAAATCACATTTCAATATTTATCAAGTATTTTGATCCAATTTCTCAAGAATTGAGAGGATTATCTCATATAACTGTAACTAAAGATGACCAGGTTAAATCAATTATTGAACCAATAAGAGAATTACTTGGTTTCAAGTCTGATGTTAAATTAGATCTTTTTGAAGAATTATCTCCTCAAAAAATTGAGAAAATTGTGCCAGCATTAACTTTTGAAAAGCATGAATTAAATAGTGGTGATATTTTAACAGCACAAGTTGCTAACGTTGAAGAATTAAGTGAGGGTAAATCATTCAAGGATTTGAAGGATTATTATAGATTTTTGTTGACAAGAGTACACATTCGAATCAAACCATTTAAAGCAGACATTGATGAAGAAGATTCTGATTTTGTTGAAAATGGTAAAGAAGACGGTGAAGGGGAGATAGATAAAGAGGATAATGAAATTACGAACAAAGAAATTGAGGAAGCCAAAAATTTAAGCAAAAGTTTTGATATGTGGATTTCTACAACTTATAGTTATCAAGACTTAACTAGGGATATTGCTGTTAAATTAAATTGCGATCCTGCTTATTTAAGAGTATTCGTTTTAAGTAACCAAGGACATAGATACCCACTAAAAACAAGTCATCATTTATCACAGTTATTTCCTAGAAGTGTACCAGTCAGTCAAATTGTAGACTTTGAATATGAAATTTTGAATATTAAGTTGAAGGATTATGAGAATTTAAAATCAGTCAAAATTCATTGGTTAAGTAGCTTGTTACAATATCAAGTATTCGAACTATTAGTTCCAAAACGTGGTACCATACATGATTTAATAATTAAACTTCTAAATAAAGTTCATGTACCGGATAAAGACTTAAAACATTTATTAGTTTGGTCAGGTAGTAATCATACTTTCTATGAAATACTCAAGTTTGATCAATTGTTGAGTCAAATTCCTGATGACATTGATATATACTGTGGTGTTTTCCCTGCAGAAGTGGAAGTTTTATGTAATCATGATATTTACAAAAGGTTTAAAGAAGATGAAACTGTTGATGAAAATGAATTGGATAATGAATTAGTCAAAGAAGAGTTTATCCTTGCCAGGAAGATAAGCAAAAATCTAAATCTTATACCAGCATTTCACTTCTACAAGAATAGTAGTTATCATCATGGTGTCCCTTTTATATTTCTTGTATTTCCTGAGGAATCATTTGTTGAAACTAAAGAGAGGTTGAGAAAAAAACTAGGACTTGGGAAGCAAGCATTTGAAAAGATAAGATATGCCTTGGCTGATAATAATGACAAGGGCGCATATTTGGATGATAATGATTCATTAAATCTTTTTGACGAAGTCGGTACCAAGAGAATCAATTTAGCACTCGATCATCCTGATAGAAATTCAAAACGTCAAAATCAATTTGATAAAGGTATTTCAATTAAGTAAATACACACATTCGCTATATAGTACAAATACATACTTTCGTTCACTTAAATCTAAGTCTCTGAACTTCTTGTTGTCTTATATCTGTCGAACTTAATTTGCCCTTCCATGAATTTTCAGCTATAGAACTTTCATCACCTATAACTTTGATAGCAGTAACATCTAATTCATTGAATCCATGATCTTTTCTATATTGATTCACAAATTCTCCGCCTTTTATAGTTTCTTGAGATATAATCAAACTATCAATGTCCCTAATATACCCCGTTGGTCCAGTAACATCGCTGATTTCATATATTTCAAAGTTCACAAACCTTGGAATGATCAATTGCAAAAACCTCACCACTGATTCTTGTCTAACGGCAAATGATTCTAGCACCTGAGCGTATTTCTTATTCTTGAGTAATTCCGGACCAGTTATTCCAATAATCAAACGTGATTTAGAAAGGAACGCACTCATTGACAACAAAATCTTGTGTCCGTCATGTATATGGTCGAAGGTTCCACCCACGGCGGTAGTTCGAAACTGTCCCACAGTTTTACCACCATTGGAATATGATATAGGCCCCGGCTTTATGGAGAACGATGTGGCTGGGACATTGATTGGGATTACCTCGTCTTCGATGTGGTATGCGTGGTTCCACCTCTGCGATAAGGTTCTGAGACGAAAACCGACGTTGAACAAAATGTTTATTTCGAATCTATAATCCACTTGATCTCTTACTAGCGTGTAGTAGTAATATAAGATCTCGTTTAGATGTGTGGCATCTGATATTGGCTCGAGGATGAGGACATCGAGACCATTTGCACCGCGGACCAGATATAGGGTTTGCGTAATGAGCGCTGAATAATTGTTTGATATTGGATTTTGGATGAATACTACTGGATTCATATTGTCTATCTACAAATGGTCTATAACTTATACATTTATACAGAATAATTTTTTTTTGGGTCTCAGATTTGAAATGGTTCGCTCTCCGGTTTTGCATCAGCTTTTGCACCCTCTGGTCCCGGGTTTTGTACTACGACTGTGCTCCCAGGGGTTTCATCTGGTTTCGCAGTTACCTCGAAATTACCGACCTCTATCAAATCGTATATCTCGTCACATAACTCCTGTAGTTTATTTTGGTGTTCAGATTTGAGCGTTCTTATTTTTTTCACAGCTCCTAATAATGTCCTGTTGTTTGCATCTAAATTTTTAGTGTTCTGAAGATGTTTCATAACGACACTAATTGACTGGTCAAGCGAAGTAACAAATTCTCTGTGCAATTCTTCCTTGAGAATTAACGATTTCGGCTTATAGTATTTTATACTGGCTTTAAGTATCAATTTGTGAATGTGCAACTCTTTCATTGGTGTATCAACTCCGATCCATTTCGAAAAATACAATCTATCGTTGATTTTAGCTAGGGTGGAATATATTGATTTTGGTGGAAAATAATGTCTACCGAATTTTTTCCTGCTCCATACCTTCAACATTGATGAAAAATCATGCAAGTTGGTAAGAAATTCTTGAAGTTGCCTGTAACTGATTGATGGCTTTGAGCTATAGGAAGCTTTCTTATTTGTATCATTATAGTAGTGCATATCCTTGATTAAAGTAGACCAAATGTTTTCAACATGTTCAAAATTTGTCTGATAACTTGAGTTGTATTTTTTCATGGTAAGGACTTTAAAAGTTTCCATAATTAAGTGAGTGCTTGTTTTACCATGGATTCTGCCATTTGCACTTATTTTGTAGATAAATATGTTGAATATCTGATCGTCCATTATCGATGGGACTCTCACATTATTAGCCTCAGTTGCATAATCATCATCGAGTATCCCTTGAAGAGCGTTCTTTTTGTTTTTGAGAACAGAGAGATTCATTCTTACGCCACCCCATTTGATCATTGAATACCAAAATGCAATAACAAATTCGTTCAACTTGCCTATGTTCACCAAAGCATCGAAAACTTGATGTAATAAAAACTTATTGACCGAATACCTCTTTTCCTCGACATTCTTCTTATCATTAGATGATGCTCCACGAGTGAAATCAATTAATGGTTCTGGATGGCGATTGAATCTAACAGTTTGTGGCATATACACTTCTGGATTTATTGTATCAGGAGATAGCTCTCCCACTACTTTATTTGGATTTAGTTCGTCAATACTTTGCATGTACACTAATTCTGTGTCTTTTCCTGACCTCAAGGCCAGTTCTATTCTCGCATCAGTGTATTCTTTGATTTGTCTAGTAGGGGATGTGATATTGTCATCTCCGGTTACATTTTTAATGAATGTAAGTAACGACTCAACATCTGGTGAAAATCTTCTTGATAGTTCAAGCAACCTCTCATTATAGGCGTAATGAGACCCATTCTTCAAGTCTAATCCTGTACCTGAGTTTCTACTACACAAGCTCCCAAGATATGTTGCCACAAGAGGCATATCTATTTCAATTTTGGTTGCATCCCATTTCTTTATCAATTGTTTGGTTTTCTCGAGATCTGTTAAATCTTCTGGTGGTGAAGGTGGCATTGCCAATTCTTTGACTCTATTGAATATGATTTCTGCTGTCTTCACATTACCTGCTTCAAGATCTAATAGTTTTACAATACGTGCTTTGGAAGATAATGAATTACTTTCTAATAGCATTGCTCTTTCTGATTCAGTATATTTTTTAACACCTTGTAATAAGATAGTAAAGGTTTGAACGTCAGGTTTTATATCTTGTAAATTATTATTATGATCTGCAAACAATTCATCAAAAAATTCCCATGATTTCAATTGTCTATTGGAGAAATTTTTGACCAAAATACTTAGACATGCATTAAATCCTTCAGTAGGTACTGGCTTGTCATCTCTAGATAATTGTTCTCTCCAAATTTTGAAAATTTCAACTACTTTAGCACATAAATTATCATTTACCTTCCCCCAAGGCAAACTTTTAGCAAGACCATCGAATAAAGTAATATATGTATATGTATCGCATGGTATTCCATATGCTTTCCTATTATAAAATGTTTTAAATGCGGATTTGAAATCACTTTTTTCAAGATGCCATTTCATTATTGCATTCATCCCAACAACAGACGAGTTACAATTGCTAATACGACATAAATACAAAGCTCTTTTGGGGTCTTGATCAACTGCTAACAATTCCATGACATTTTTGGTTACGAAGTATGGATCATTCAACTGTTTACCATTCGTACCCAACAATGCAAGCGCTAGGTTTTTATGTATCTGTCGTTTAGTGATTTCTTTAATTTTCATCAAATTTTCAAATATTACTTTGGCAACAGGCGAATCATATTTTAGGTCTTTGATACCATATTTCTGCACATTTATCGCCTTTCCGTTTTCATCTTGGAACATTACTGAGTCATACCTAGACTTTAAAATCTTTAGAGCTGTGTTAAGATTGTACTCGGTGGTTGCAGGTTTGAAAGCTTTAGGTTGGTCCTTCAGATTCTCTATGTGTGTGTTGTGTTCCACGAAATATTCCAACTTGTTGGATAAAGTAGCTTTCGAAACTGGCTTCTTTGGATACAGTCGTTGTAGGCCCTCCTTAACATATTTTGCCCTTTGCATGACCTGACCTATGGTTGTGAAAAAAATAGTACGGAGATGAGTTGATGGGCTGGTACAATTAAAATTATTTTAGTGAGAAGAAAAACACAGCTTTGATATCAAAAACTACAACCAAATGGATGGTGAAGGAAAGGATGAACATAAGTCGGGGAATGATGATGAATATCAAAGGAATCAATGGAGAAATTTGAGGAAATCAATTGTGGACCTAATACATCCGGTAAATCTATCCAATGTTAAAGAAACTGTGATGAATCTATTTCGACTCAACCTAGTTCGAGGTAAAGGCTTGTTTGTGCGAAGTGTAATGAAACATCAGTTACAGCGTCGAGAGCTCACGCCAGTGTATACAGCACTAATAGCAGTGATAAATTCCAAGATCCCTGAGATTGGTGAATTGCTATGCAAAAGATTAGTTCTACAGTTTAAAAAGAATTATATTGAAAACAATGGAGAATGTAAATTAACTTTGATGTTCTTAAGTCATTTGGTCAATCAAGAAGTACTAAATGAAATATTGTTGCTACAAATTGTTCAAATTTTGTTGGAGTCAACGACGAATGATAGCATCGATTTGACTATTGAAATATTAAAAATTCTGGGACATTTCCTATTCCTCAACTCAAAAGTAGCATTGATCATGATTTTGGATAAATTGAAGGATATACTACAAGATGATAAGCGAATATCTACGAGAAGTAGGAAATCGATCGAGTATGTGTTGAGATTAAGTAGATCAAATTTTAGAGGTGTACCGACAGTGGAAAAAGGATTGGATTTGGTGGAGGAAGATGATAAAAAGACGCATGTGATTGAGTTGGGAGAGAATATCAGAGCTGAAGATTATTTGAATATTTATGAACATGACGCAAATTACACAGAGAATGAAGAAGAGTATAATGAGTTAAGAAAAGAGGTGTTATGTGATAATGAAGACGAAAACGAAAAGGTCAAGGAAGTTGAGGCTCCAGTTGAAGAAAAAGTGACTGATATGACACAGTCTGATTTGTTGCAATTTCAAAAGACAGTGTATTTGACTGTGATGTCATCAATGTCGTCCGAGGAAGCAATACATAAATTATTAAAGCTCAAGTTTAACAAGTCCAATGATGATTATGCACAAAATGACGAAACTTTGGCTGACATGATAATCAAGTGCTGCGCACAAGATAAAACCTATTCGAAATTTTTTGGGGTCATTGGAGAAAAACTATGTTTGAGAAATAATCACTGGCATGATACATTCGTGAAATTATTTAAACACTACTATAACATAATAGAGAACCTTGAAACAAATGCATTAAGAAACATTGGTAAATTTTTTGGTCATTTGTTTGCATCGGATGCAATTGCGTTGGATAAAGCTTGGAATGATATCAAATTAACTGAAAACGACACAAATCCAGCAATTCGAATCTTGCTCAAATTCATATTTCAAGAGATGATTGAGGAACTAGGAATAAATGAAGTAAAGGAAAGATTGATCGAGGATGATTACATCAAACCTTCAATCAATGGGTTATTCCCTGTTGTTAATGCTAATTGGAAAGATGCTGATAATATAAGATTTTCTATCAATTTCTTCACCGCGATTGGATTGGGTGTGCTAACTGAAGAGATGCGAAGTGTTTTAAATAAATTGCCTGAGGAAGATCGTGGTAGAAGTAGATTAAGAAGTTCCTCAAGAAGCGATAGCTATTCTAGAAGTTACAGTAGAAGCTTTAGCAGGAGTTATTCTAGAAGCGAATCAGGAAGCTATTCTAGGAGTAGATCAAGAAGTTATACTAGGAGCAAATCAAGAAGTTATTCTAGAAGGAGATCGCGAAGCTATTCCAGGAGTGGATCAAGAAGTAACTCAAAAAGTGGACGCAGCGGTCAAAATGAATCAAAAACTCCTTCCACGGAAGCGTTGAAACGAAAAAGAACTCAATCTGCGGAGAGGTCGAGTTTCAATGATGTTTTGAATAACCTTAATTAGTCTACGCAAGAATCGAAAGCATGCCCTGCACGATAATCTAGAATCGAAGAATTGTAGCATTGTTGTAATTTCGCACCCAATGATGCAAGTCCTGAAAACATACGGGCTGAAAATGTATGTATCAGTCGCTTGCGGAAGGAAAATCACTCTACTACTATACCCGCTGGGCTTTGCTGTCCGACTAGGGCAGCTCTCAAACAGTAAGTGGTTGAATAAAATCTCTCTGTTATAACCGGTTTCAATTCCCCTTCCACAACGATAAGGTACTTGATGCCTTTCCTTCAGCCGCTCAAGCAAGGCTCCATGGGACTTTGAGCATCAACTGACGGGCTCCGCATTCAAACCTTGTCCCGAAAATTCAAGCAACGTAGAACCCACTTTGTCTCATACAGCAAATACTACTTCGCTTTTATCGCTGACAATCTGTGGCATAGTGACACAAAGCCGGAAGATAAAAAATAAGTGCACACGCATAAATTAAAACCCAAGCAATGAAGTCATCTCATTTTACAAGTTTAACATATTTTGCAGTCAAAATAACAGCAAAATATTTTAGAGTTTAGGAGATTCACGGAAGTGTATTTCAGAGACTTACCAATCACAACGGCGGTGTCCTCAATACTTTAACCTTCTTTGGGGTACGTACTAAACTCCAAACCCCACCATCTGACCGTAATTCACCACACCGTCCACACAAGACAGCAGCAAAGAGAAAAGAAGCTCAACGAAAGGAGAGTAATAGTGGTCACGGGGTATGAACGAATGGATGTATTTTTGCATGTTAGGCACCTGCATACAAGCAGCACAGTTAATCATCCAGTTACCTTTTTGCCTCTTGTCCTCTTTCCTTATATTATTATCTGTATTGTATTGTATTATTATTACTCTTGCACTACACTACTCTACTCAGTGAAAAATTACGTGTGGAAATTTCAGCCAATGAGCAAATTGATGTTTCAAATACCAGTGAAAATAGCCAATTATAAAAGCAATCTAATTTGTACCAGTAGAGCTGTTTTCAAATCTTTTTTTGTTTTTCACGTTTGTTGTTTCCCTTCTTCTTTCACTTTCTTCTTTCTTTCTTCATACTCATATTTAATTAGTCACGATGCCAGCTCCATTTGAACAAGGTTCTGAAAAAAAAGGTGCTACTTTATTCAAAACTAGATGTTTGCAATGTCACACCGTTGAAAAAGGTGGTCCACACAAGGTCGGTCCAAATTTACATGGTATTTTCGGTAGAAAATCGGGTAATGCTGAGGGTTATTCGTACACCGATGCCAACAAAAAGAAAGGTGTTGTTTGGGAAGAACAATCCATGGCTGACTATTTGGAAAACCCTAAGAAGTACATTCCAGGTACCAAGATGGCCTTTGGTGGTTTAAAGAAACCAAAGGATAGAAACGATTTGGTTACTTACTTAAAAAGCGCTACTTCCAAGTAAGCTCGCTAGTTACCAACAGACTTGACTATCCATTTGTAAATATAAAAAATCGATGGTCGGGCATGATGCGCGCATCCTTTGAGAATGATTTACTTGATTCTCAATTGTCAATACGTTTGAAGTTGTTAATTTTTTTTAAATAAAATTGATTATATTTATTCCTTTTCCCATGATAGAATTTAAAAAGAGAATGATATTCCAGTTGTCCGAAGTGCTTCTGATAAGATTGTATTACTTTTAATTTTACATTTTATATTACTGTATATATTCGTCATATTCACATAAAGTTTCTTTGTTTGATTACAAGACCAATTGTTGAAGTATTGTAGAGCACTTTTGAGGCGATCACATAGGTTTTGGGCGTCGAAATTTGGTCCTATACAAGATGCCTTCTCGGCGCTGATGGAAACAACTTTGCTTCCATAGATTAAGAAAGTTCATTTACGAGGGCCGTAGTCACGCTATGCTTTAACCGGAAGTAGCTACCACTTGTAAAATAGATTGTATATTCATAATTTTGTTTTCTTTTTTTTGATTTTCTTCTCTTGGTGTTCAAATTCTTCCAACAGCAAGGCTCTATACGATGAACAATGATATGAAAATACCGGTCGAAGTGAATCTTGACGAAGATACAGAATGGAATGACATTTTAAGACTGCACGGAATTATACCAGAGAAACCACCATCACCGTCAGCAGAACTAGAACAAGCATTAGAAGAGGCAGTTCGAAAACAACACGATAATCGTTTGGAAAATAAGGACCTTGATGAATTAGAGGAATTAGAAGATGAAGAAGATGAAGACTTTTTGAGCTCTTATAAACAGAAAAGAATGTCCGAGTTGAAGAAGCTATCCGAGAAGAAAAAATTTGGAAGTGTATTACCTGTCAGTAAGAGCGAATATGAAGACGAAGTTACCAAGGCAAGTTCGGAAACATTCGTACTCGTTCATTTATCACTACAATCGAGTTTGCAAAGCCGATTATTAGGATCTTTGTTAACGACTGTAGCTCAAAAGTTCCCAGAATTAAAAGTATGTGAAATACCTGCTCAAAGATGTATCGAAAGCTACCCAGAATCCAATTGTCCAACATTGATTGTCTATCATAATACCAATGTTGTCAAACAATATATCACGCTAATTCAATTGGGTGGAAACGCAACGAGCTTGAAAGACATAGAGAAAGTATTAGTCAATCTTGGTGCTATTCAACACAACGATAAGAGATTAACTATAAATCATGACGAAGACGAAGATCTACAGGAAGCAAGAACCCTAAGATTTGCTAAGAAGTCTATCAGAGAAGAAGAGGATGATGAGTATGATTAGAATATGATTAGAATATGATTAGAATATGAATCCATTTGTGTATGTTAGCTGCTAAATAGATAAATCAGAGGCACTCACGTATGTTTTTTTTACAACACAATTCCTACTTCATTTTTTTTTATTTACAACCATCCACAAAACAGATTTCTTATTTCATCCAATCATGACATCATTGATAACAAGTGTAATCAACAATTTGAACAATGGCGGGATGACTGATCAAATTAATCCTTCTAAAAAGATTCCTCCTTCTGCTGCTTCTGGTTCTGTTATTGCCAATGCTAAGCGCTCAACTTCAGGCGCCAAAGATACTGCAACCGACAATTCTATTGATCCAACAGATGAGAATGCACCAACTAAAGATGATCAAAATGATGATAATGGTTCATTAAACTCAGCTTGTACTTTAAATAATAATGGTAATGGTAATAATTCTGGTCCTGCACAATTTGAAAGAACCGTTTTTCAATCACACAATATCGAAATTAAGGTTCCTGAATCGAAGCATAGTTTTACTGCAATTGAAATTGAAAGTGAACCTTCATTAGCTCAAAGTCCCGAGTTATTATTTGGATTTCCCGATTCTCCAATATTTAAGAAAAATCAAGTGTTGAAAAATGAAAAGAAGAATGATCAATCTCACCAGGAATATAAGAAACAAAAGGAAGATTTGGAGGATAGTTTTGAAAATTTGGATACTACATTGACAAACATGGCTGTTACTACCATCATTAATGATAGTAAATTTAATCCTGTTAGTCAAGCTTTACAAATGAAACCAAGTACTAAGAAACTTAAACTAGCTGCGAATGAGGTTGCTTCGGTTTTTTCTCCGTTACTTATTAACAGTCCAAATGCTAATGAAGTCAGATTACCAACCAATAATCCATGGGTTTTACAAGATTATGAACAATTATTTGGTAGTAAGAATTTTCAAAAAGAAATCAATTTGTCCAAAACTTTGAGATTCGTGGATGAGAACAATACTCAATCAATTCCTGATTTGAAAGAGGAGAAATGTATTTACATATCTACAAGAATTATCAATCCAGGTAGAGTTTTGTCTTTTTTTTTCAAAAGAAATGAAGTTCCTTATGTGAAGAGGGATTTATATATCGATTTGATTTTAAATAATAATGGATGCAATATATTATTACAATTGATGAGATATTTTAAAGAAAATGCAAATAAGATTGACAATAGAATTAATGGAATTTTTGTTAGAATTCTGGCTTCTTATGTTCATCAAATTAAAGTAATTCTTGCAATGTTCACAGAAATGGGAAAATTTTATCAAAAGATTAAAACATTGGGGTTGTTTGTAGGGTTACACCAATATGAAAATGGTTATGTTTTTGGTGCACCTCAAGAGGCTAAAATCAAATTACCTCCAAGATTAGAAAAAATCTGTTTAGCAAATGGATTGAGAGTAATTGATTTCATTCAATTACCCATTTCTGTCAAAGAGATTGGATTACACAATGTTGATTCAATAAGTTTGAGTAAATTTAATTTAAGTAAACACTTAGATTTTCTTCATATTAGTGGGAATGATATTCAGTTGATTGGAAGATTAGATAATTTTCCAATTGGATTTTTGGAATTGAAAGATATTAAATTTGATTCATCAATGGTTGTTAATTTCAACTTCGAAAAATTTGTTCATTTGACTTCGTTAAGCTTGCTGAATTTGAATTTTGCAAAGTCTAGACAATTGGAATTTCCAATATCATTGAGAAAATTAGAATTCATTGATTGTTACATTTCATCACATGTTCCAGCTTTTCCAGATTCGTTAAGAATGTTGACAATAAGCAAAGGTAAATGGAGTCCTAAAAGAAATTGTAATCTTGGTCGTTTACAAAGATTAAAACTTGTGGATGTTGATGTTAAAGATTTAGTGGATAAAATAAGCAGTTGTAGAAGCTTATTGAAACTTGAAATTACAAATTGTGAATTAATTAAGATCGATGATAAATTTAAATTCCCCTCAAAGTTGAAAATTTTGAAATTAATACATGTACCTTTGGATCGTATGAATCGAATGAATTTCCCATTACTGTTAGAAACTGTCACTTTAGAAAACAATGATTTTGCTACAATATTACCAAAATTAAGTTTGAAAAGTATGAGAATTGCGTCAAATGAATTAAGTGGCAATATTGATATGAGCAAACATCCAATTCAAGAAATTAATTTTGAAACAAATAAAGGAATTAAGTCACTTATACTCCATGATAAGACCACATATTTGAATGTCTCAAATACAAAAATCCATCAAATTCAAGGTTTTGGAATAACGAAATTATTATTAAACGGATGTACAAAAATTGATTGGAAGAATATGCAACTTCCACCATCAACTTCTCAATTAAGTCTTCAGTGTTGTGAGCTCGGAAGTTTTGAAGCTCAAGAAAATGTAACACACCTTAAGATCTTGGATCTTTCTAGAAACCAGTTAGAGCATATTGATTTAACTAATTTTACAAGTTTAGAAGATGTTGAACTTTCGGAGAATAATTTACATAGCCTCGCTAATGGTTCTTTCCCACAATCCATTAAATCAATTAATGCAAAGAATAACTCAATAACTGAAGTTAAATTGAATGAGTTGCAAAAATTAGAATGGCTTCAATTAACAGAAAACAAATTAACCGAAACCCAAAAAGTTGAATTGCCCCTGGGACTAAATACACTTATAATGAATAATAATAACCTCACGGAGATAACTAATGATTCCTTAAGACTCCCTGAAAAGTTACGTCATTTAGAATTAAATAAATGTAAAATCACAAAATTTGAACAAGTATTCTATTCAAATTTGATGTCATGTTGCTTAAATAGTAATAAACTACATGTTAAGAATTTCCGAATCAAGTTTAACACTAAACCATCAAACTTGAAATTCCTTGATTTGGGAAGCAATTTCTTCAAACTGTTTGATTTCAGCATGTTAGAAGGTGTTGACTTGTCAGAAATCAACTTAGCTAATAATATGTTTGAAGATATTCCAACAAAGATACCTGATAATATCTTATCAGCAATTATATTCAAAGTTAATTAGCTTAGAAAAGTATCTAGAATTGTATAATTACTTGTAATACATATATTCTAATCATGAGGTTAACTGGTAGCCGTTCAAGAGTAACTGTGTGGTTATCGAGAAAACTGTTACGTCGGCTGTCCTGACTTGACTCAACTCATTTCACGTACAGAGTGACCTAACAGTTTTTAGATCTATCTTTCTTTGGTAATATTTCAGTTTGACATTTGCTACAATTACAGCAAGTCTATACCATAACATATTTATCAAGTGGTTAATCTGGAAGCTTCGGTAAATCATATATTTTTATCTATTCTACAGCACAAGAAGGTTACACAGGATCTCAAGAGACCAAATCAAAAGTATTATCACAATACGCCAACCAGACATTGCAAAAAAACTTACACATTGACAACACCTCAAACATCCGTATAACTCCATCTTTAAACCCTCGAGAAGGTCCATTATTGCATTACTTCATTTATTTTATTTCACATAGTCATATTCCCCTTGCATTTTTTTCATCATGTCCTCAAGAAAAACCATCCCTGGATCAAATGGCAATAGTAATGGTATCATCCATCCCCTGCATAATGGAACATCGAATGGAAACGGTAAAGAAAATGGGCATCATCGACTACAAGAACTAACACCACCGCCTGATAATTTTCCCTGTATTTCATCGTGTTCACATATCAAGCAGGTGCTTGATTCTCGAGCTAAAAATACTGTATTTGAAACTTACCGCCAAGCTGTAATCATATCACAACCCTTGGATGAATCAGACACATATATCTCGAAGAAAGATGGGAGTGAGGTGAAATTTGAAAAGATTTTGAAAAAGAAGATAATGGCTATGAAATGCATCGATTGTGGGTTAGGAAATTTCGAAATGATGATTTGTTTACAATGTCCTCATGTTGGATGCTACAGAAATCATTCGTATTTGCATTATAAATCCACCCAGCATATGTTTGCAATTGATCTGAGATCTGGATTGTTGTACTGCTTCAAGTGTAATAATTACATAAATCATCCAGATTTGGACAAGATCAGAAATGGGGTTATGCATGATTTTGAGAGCACTTTTATGGATGAAGTAAAGCATTACTCGGATCCTAACAAGCAAGCGATTAATGGACTAAAAGGATTTGTGAATTTAGGAGCTACTTGTTTTATGAGTTCAATTTTGCAAACACTAATTCACAATCCTATAGTCAAATATCAATTTTTCAATAATGATTTGCATTATTTTAGCTGCGAGCAATTGAACGATCAAGTCGTACAAGGTGGATTGATCGAAGAGCTGAATGCTTGTATTACGTGTAGTATTGATAACATCTTTCAGATATTTTTCACGAGTAGTACAAATGAAGGGTTTGGGATGACAAACTTATTGACTACTGCCTGGTATAAGAAAAAATCACTTGCCGGGTTTCAAGAGCAGGATGCTCACGAATTTTGGCAGTTCTTACTCAATGAGTTTCATTCTGATCATCTGAGAATCTTGCAAAATTTAGGAGAACACGAAACCGATCCATGTAAATGCATTACCCATTCCACATTCTCATTTGAATTACAGAGTTGTATTAAATGTGCATCTTGTAGTTCCACACGTGAAACAGTTGATCCAATGATTGACCTTTCGCTTGAAATCAATCATTTGATTAAAAAATCAGATATAAATCTTTACGATTGTCTTGATTTGTTCACTCTGGAAGAGAAATTGGAGTCTTATACATGTAAGAAGTGTGTTGACAAATCAAAAGCTACAAAAACACTAAAATTGAAATCTATTCCACCAGTCTTGTCAATTCAATTGAAAAGATTTGAACATAATATAATGAATGACACATCCTCAAAAATCGAAACTCCAGTGAAAATCCCATTATACCTCAACCTATCAAAGTATTCAGTCGATTATAAATCAGCCATAGATAGCGATAAAATATTTGAGTTATTTGCAGTAGTATGTCACATTGGTTCCGTGAATACGGGCCATTACGTTGTCTTCACTAAAGATGGAAATGGTCAATGGTTCAAGTTTGATGATAGTGTCATATCTATGGTTCGTCAAGAGGATGTTATGAGCTCAAATGCATATTTATTATATTATATAACTCATAGAATTTAGCATATATTTTTCAAGTACACATCCATGAACTAATGTGGATTCGTAAAGGTCTGGTCGTGATTACAACTGGAGAGATACGAGTGATAGCCATCAGCTATTGAAAACAGTTATTTCATGTCTTCTCAGCAGGTTCCTCTGGCACAAGAAAATTTTCATCCGATATATCCACAGCCATGTAGCTCAATCCGTGTATATATTAACGTGAAAGGTGCTCTTTTGTAATCAGTATGATACTGGCATTCATTCTGTGTTGAGTTTCTCACCCCCTTTCAATATCTGTAACACTACTTCGTTGCACAATCAACTACATTTCCTATTTGAGTAAAGTGTTTCTAGAGCCTGTGCCACAAAATTCAACAGATGGAACCAAATGCTGCAATCATTATGATGTTCAGATTGGATGAACTATCATGATATCCCTGGCAGAAGTAGCTATATGGCCATAAAACCACAGATGACGAACCCTGGTGTACGATAATAAGATTGTAGTAGAGACTTAGCTTAAATGCCCCTCCTTTCGTTGATGCGCAGTGTAAAATATCGGACATGCATTAGGAAAATCCGATATAACATCAATCAAAATCTGCAGGCGCAAGAGAATTGTAGCTCCTCTTTCTTATCAATGCATCTACAGGCACTTGTAACGTATATAAGTACATTAGATCACCCTGCCAACATGCAAGTTGTTGCAGTGGTCAACTAGATGTACATTTATTTTTTATTCTTGTTTTGTTTCACACTAGCAATACCCACCCAGAAACAATCATTTAATGCAAAATTAGCATTCAAATCTGCTTTAAATTACACCTGGTCAACATTCTGGAATGAGCAATATGGAGCCATGAACCTAAATGATCCAGCTTGTACGTCTGCGTTTACATATGCTGCCGTGTGGGATGTTGCTGTAGTAGGTAAGGCGATCACAGATTCTGGTGATGTTGAAAGGACGAATGATATAATTTCCAATTTATACAAATATCAAAATTCAGAAGGTTGGTTTGCTAGTAATCCACAAGGTAGTGAAGTATATGTTGATGATAATTGCCAAGTTCTTTGGGCGTTTTTGGAAGCGTACAGATTGACCTCCAATGCAAATTACTTAAACACCGCTATAAATTTGATGAATTTGATACAGACTCAATGGTCAAGCATAGGAGGAGTGACCTGGAAAATAGGGCAAAACTACGTGGCTTCAATTTCCACGACTGAAGCAGCTTTAAGTGCTGTTCGAATATATGAATTCCATCAAGATCCCAACTTACTTAAATTTGCAAAAAGTTGCTTGACCTGGCTTAGTGAGCATTTGACTGATCCGCTGGACGGCTTCTTCTACGACGGCATAGATAAAACCACATGGGCTATCAATCAAGGAAAACTAACATACACTGTAGGGACAGCCATGTCAACATACTCATATCTATACAAGTACGAGCAAAACTTAAGTTATGTGTTAAGTGCAGTTAAATTAGCGTACGGAACTTTGACTACAAATGTATTCTTGCAAAATAATGGTGTCTGGAATAACGCTTTGAAGTATGAGCATTTGTTGTTTGCAGGGTTTGCAGATGTAATTACAATGTGTAAACAACCTGGATATATTGAAACTGTGAAGAAACAGGCTGCTTTTATTTTCCTATATGATCAAATTGCTGGAAGCTATTTCGATTATACCACAATTGAAAGCTTGTATCAGAACTATGTTCAAGTAAGCGGGGACACCATCAGTGCTTCATATTCACCTACTAGCGATAGTTATTGTAATGGAACTGGTGGTACCCCAAGGAGAACATTGTTGAACGATGGTTCTGCAGCACAAATATTCTACGAAATAAGTAGATTCGGTTGATACCATTTTAGATTCTTTTGGTATACATAAGTTAATACACCATATAAATGTAGCACAAGGTTTCGGAGCATATGTAAATCTAAAATACATTATTATTTCTATTATACAATCTATAACTGTAATCACATAAAATCTTCATCGGTAATGTTAGCTTTATCACACATTGATCTAAACAATGCATTTGAAGTAAACAATTTATACGGATCACCTTTTTCAACAATCCTACCTTGGTCCATCACTAAAATTCTATCATAATTCAAGATAGTTTTCAAACGATGAGCTATACATAAAACGGTACAATGCCTAAATTCACTTGAAATAGTTTCCTGGATCTTAGAATCTGTTTCAAAATCAACTGAACTGGTAGCTTCATCAAGAATTAAGATTTTTGCATTTCGAACCAATGCTCTTGCCAATGCGATTAACTGTTTCTCTCCAAGAGAGAAATTTGATCCATCATCATCGACAATTTGATCAGGGTGGAATTTGTGTAGTTGTTCGTATCCTATTTTGTGTGCTGGATCATAATGCATTTTCTCCAGGAGTTCAATTGAATGCTCATCAACTAATCCTGCTGTTTTTAAAGCATGCCATAAAACGTCTTCACTATGCTCATTGAATGGGTCCAAATTCTTTCTAATGGTGCCTTGGAATAACACCGGGTCCTGTGGAATGATTGATAATTTAGATCTCAAATCATACAATCCTATTTTGGAAATATCTAGTCCATCGATCTCAATTTTACCTTTTTCTAATTCAGTTAATCTGTATAATGCTGACATAATCGATGATTTACCAGCACCTGTTCTACCACATATTCCTACTTTTTCACCAGGATAAAAGTTGATATCTAATCCTCTCAAAACCAATGGCAAGCCAGGCCTGTATCTAACGTGAACGTCTTTGAATGTAACGTATCCTGAAGGTGGCCACTCGACTGGTGGCTTTGATTCTTCAATTTTGTAAGCAGCTTCTTGTGGTAAGTTGAATGCATATTCATGTAATCTTTCAACGGAGTTCATTTCATTTTCTGATTGTGTCATTGATCTAATTGTTAATGATAATATTCCCACTAGCTGAATGACATAATTTAATAATAAACCAGTGGATGATGCACTAACATTGAATTGTTCAGTGATACATAACATACAAATAATCAAAGCAAAACATGATGTAATCATATCTAAATGAACACATAACCATCTTTGTGTTGCAATTGATAAGTAATATGCTTCATTCATTTTGTTCAAATAGAGGTCGTTCTTCTTGACAAAATCGATTTCTGCTTTGAAGGATTTAATTGTAGCCATACCAGTCAATGTTTCATTGAAATTATTGTAAACCAATGATCTTTGAATTGCTTCTAATCTTTTGATTTCCCTTGATGAACCTTGGTAAAAATTGGCTAGAAAAATAAATGCAAAAATCAAGAATGGAGAAGCGATTGCAAAATACGGCAAGTAACAAATACACAATATCACGATACCAATAAGCAAAGCCAATGGGAATATGAACAACCTCATTTGCTCGCCAATTTCATTGTCTAAAGAATCGGTATCCTTGGTAAATCTATTCAAAATTCTTCCCAAGGGAGTAGTGTCCATGTAGCTCATTTGCGCATGTATTACCTTCTCGACTGCTTTGATGTTCAAGATTTCAGCTGAGCAGTTTTGCATGTATGCCAACAAACTGAATTCTAGACCAGTGAGAATAACAGTCAAAAATGCAAACATGACGTAAATAGCAATGTAGAAATGGTCCGATCTACCAGGAAATTTCTTTTCCACCCAGAATGATAACCAAGTATTCGTGAAAACTTGACAAAAAGTAGCGATAATGATGACAAAGATCAATGAAGGAGCGGCAAATTTACCCAATTTACCTGAACCTAGTACAATATATTTTTTATAAATATCCCATGATATAGCATTTGTTGCTCTTTCTTCGTCAGTTGTTGTTCGACCGGTATAATCAAAATCTTCAACAACAGTAGCCTCTTTGGTCAATTGAGCTCCAGTCATGCCATTATTCATTATTGTATTTAAATTATAGTCAGATCTGTTGCTTGATTCATCATCAACATAGGACTCGCTCCCGTGTTCGATTAACTTTTTAAAGTTATTATTAGTTCTAGCCAATTGTGTAACAGTGCCGACATCGACTGATCCGTCGCCATTTAAAAATACAACTTTATCAGCATATTCAAGCACACTCAATTGATGAGTAGCTAGAACAACAGTTTTGTTCTTCAACAAACCCCTAAACAAATGACTAATAATATGTCTACCAACTTTTGAATCAACAGCTGAAATTACATCATCGAATAATATAATGTTAGAATCGGTATAGCAGGCTCTAGCTAGGTTAATTCTAGCTTTTTGACCACCAGATAATGTAATACCACGTTCACCAATTTCAGTTCTATCACCAGCTGGTAAAGCTGCTAAATCATCTTCTAAAGCACATGCATGGATAACCTGTCTGTACTTGTTAGGATCCAAAGGCTTTCCAAATATAATATTTTCTTTCACGGTGGCATTTTGGATCCATGGGGCTGAACATAGTAACAAATCATCATACACAGACACCTTACCTTCTTTTGGATTTTCTAATTTCATGAATCCGGCAATTGCATTCAAAAGTGATGTTTTACCTGATCCAATACCACCAGTAATGATAACAAACTCTTTCTTATAAATCATCAAGTTGACTTTCATTAATCCGGGAAATCGAGTTGGGGAATTCATTGAACCTGTATAAGTGATAATTGAGCCTTCGTCGTTCATCGTGTCATCAACACTATCTTGTGAAGAGATCTTGGATATCACTTGCTTGTGATGATCTATTTGATTGTGTTCTTTTTGTTTTTGATTCTTCTTCTTTTTAGCATCGGCTTCAGTTCCCCATAATTCAGAATCTAATTCATCATGAAAAGACTCCCAAACAAAATGTCCATTGGAAATTTGAATTGCAAGATTATTTGAAGTCAGTTGATTGTTTCCGATAAAGAACTTCTCTTCTTGAGCCATTAACTTTTCATTCAATTCTTCAGTAAACTCCTCTGATGATAAATACTCTTTACAACGAGTAAAGCCGATTAATGCGTCAGCTCCAGTAGCTAGAGCAATTGGTAATAGCATGATGGCTTGCGCTAAAATAGCATAGAGTGACAATGAAGAAAACACTTTACCTGGAGATTCCATTGAATCTGTTGCCCACATGGTAATAAACGAAATCATCGATGTTAAGACAGGTAATGTAACAGCATAAGCAGTTATGAAATTTCTCAAAACCTTGATAGTGAATAAATATTTCATTTCCAATTCCCTGACTTTTATGATCGATGCCTTATAAGCCAATTCCCAAGCATAAAATTTGATTATCTTTAAATTACTCAAAAGTTCTCTCATTAACGAAACTCGTTCATCAGTATATTTGACAACCTTTTCTCTAGTAACAAACAACTTTCTAGTTAGTAACACACACACGATCAATGAAACAATGAATAATCCAATACCTGTCAATGAAGCAAGACCAATGTTGATCAACAATATAACAACTGAAATAATAACAGGAATAGGGAAACATAAAATTAGTGGCTGAAATCCAATAGCTAAGTCAATTCTGCTTAAGTCTGTACTCATCAATGAAGTGATTCTACCTACTGGGAAAAGATACTTGGATCTGGCAGATAGATCAAATGACTTAACTAGCAATGCCTTCGTTAATATAGATTTAGATTGTGCACCACAAATCATTGCATTATGAAAAAAATGATTCAATAAAAGACCATTAATGAATATCAAAAGAACTGAGCCAATAGTATATCCGATACCTACGTTGTAAGTTGTATAAATACCGATGTATTTATACTCAACGAAATCGATTAATCTTCTTGTAAGTAAAGGTGAGCATGAAGTACAAACAAATGCCGCTGCTAAGCACAAACATGAAAAGAGGTACTGCCACTTAAATGTTTGGAATAATGCATACGGTATAACATAGTTTGGCCATTTAAAATCAGACAAGTCAGAATGCATAGATAGGTATTTTTTTTGTTCTTTCTTCAATAATTTATCAAGGTTGTTTTGCCATTTTTTATGCATTTCTTCAACCGTCAATTCTGGAGTCAATTTGAATAAATCGTCAGCATGTAAAGTTCTCATATACCCTTTTTTCAATACTGGCCATAACCACCAGAAACCCATTCTCATGATTAAATTAGTTTCTTGCCATGGATAATTAACTCTTTCTTCTTCGGAAGGAATAGGCGGTACCTTTTTTGAAAATAGCCACGAGAACATCCTTTTCTCATTCTTCAACTCGTCTTGACTTTCAAGACTTCCCAAGGATACGGAATCATATGATTTATTAAGAATTTGAGGTTGGGAATGTGGAGCTGGTTTGTATGCTGGGGGGAGGTGTGGCTCAACGTTCTCAAATCCTTCGATAGATGGATCTGGGTTGGGTAGCTCACTTTCAAATCTTTTTTTAGGTGCGTCGAGATATGTATATGTGGTATCATAAATAGAGGCATGGTATGAAAATTCCGCATCTTGTTGATATCTGTGATTGGATTGATTATTAGATGCAATATGTCCTTGATGTGAAACTTCTGGTGTACCATTTTCTGTTATTTCATTCTCTCTTGGAGATCTGTTTGTATTTGAATTGTAAACCGACTTTGACTGGAATATGCTTCTCATTTTTGAAAACTATATCTTTGGAATTTGTTTCTATATTAAACTGATATATGTGCTGAAATAATTCAACTGAAAGAAATAAAAGGTATTAAAGAAGACTTGAAAAGTTGATAATTAAGAAATGGTAGAGGAAAAGAAGAAAGAAAAGTAGAAGGAAAGGTAGCACTAATGGGACCAAGTAAATCAAGTAAGGAAATCTTAAAGTTTATATATGAATCAACTGATAATTTCCCGTACATAATTGTGGATCGATATCCATGTGTGTGTAGTCTGAATGATGCGGTAGTCATTACATCCCAGTTTGTATTCATTTGCATAGATTTGAAGATCCCCTGACTGTTAATGGGTCTGAAGACTGAAAAGTATGTTTGACGATTTGCAGCAATTCACATAACACTACCTGCATGCATAATTGCTTTTTTGGGCTAAAAGTTGTTCCATGAATCGATCAAAACAGGCAATCCTTGATGAGCTTTGTTGGAGCCAGTGATAATCTTTTAGTGAACATCTTACCACGCATGATATCTTGACGTCATCTGACCTTAAGTTAAGTTATTGATTGTGCATTTTGGGATCTATCAAAACCTTACAAACAACTCAAAGATTGTGAGCCGGTGCCAATTTGCCTCAGTGATTCAGCATCCAAAGCTGCATTTTAAGTTAAACAGAATACCTTTCACTTCTCATCACGCCCTTCAGCCGAATCTAATGAGACAGGCTATGCTGCCAATCCATGTATAACTTTATCTGTAATTAAACTAAATTAAATTGTCTCCCCCATTTAATGGCTTATATTTTACATCATTGAAAAAAAATATTTTTGCATTTGAAGGCTCATTTGAAGTTGCAAGTGATAAATATACCTGAAATTAACATTATTTTCTCACAAATTCAAATTGTTCACTACAATCTAGGCACATTTCTCTCAGTTCGTTCGATTTTTTTTTGCTTTTTAAGCTTGGTGATGCATGCCAAAATTCTTCTCTTGTTTTCAAGGTTTCTCCATTTTCTCAAATGCCGGAAAGCGGAAAAGTAATTATATAACATTTACTGAATTGGGTATTACATCTAAATTCATTTGAGAGGCTGTAATCAGGTCAAGAATTGATTACACCTGGTCACCAGAATTTCTATAGAATAGTTAAAGGAATATTAACTATAACGGAAATTGCCATATCTCGTATTTAAAGTTTAAGAAATAGACTATAGACTATACTTAACCGAATAGTTCGGATGTAGTAGTATTGAGTGGAATTTGATTGCGTGGAGAGTGACTACTTGGCATTCATTCACTGTCGGCTTCTTCATTACAGTACTGAATATACAGCGCATGCCTCACAATGCTATTGTTTCGATTAAACTTATTTCAATCGGCGAGGAATTTCGCTAATCTGAAAAGTTGCAGTCGTAACCAGAAGACCAAATAAGAATATCACGTGCCATAGTGAGGAAATCAGATAATTGAAATTTCCCATTACCAGCAGTTTCATCTGTCTGCAGAATAACTTTGATCTTGTTTAGACTTTTTCTATTATTGTGGAGAAAGTTGGTATATCCCGATAATGTTGATACCTATCAAAGTTGATTGAAAAGGTATTGGTCAAGAAATCGATACACTATAATTCACGAATCAATCAGACGCTATTCAAACGTACTTGTCAAACTAATTAGTCATTGTCTTGATTCTTTACCCAAAAATTTTAGCTTTCGACTTTTTGTCCGCCCCCATCAATTCAATATGACTCTCTCATTTCCAAGCTAATAGTATCATGGAATATTTTGAACATCAACGACTTTGGTCAATTATCGAAGAGTGTTTGAGTTACGTACTCTTTGTGATTACAAAGAGCTGATGATCTAGAACCTAAGGAAGCTCGATTGATTTACAACAATAATCGATTTTGAAGCTCCGTTCGTTTTGGAATTGTGTTATTTGATGGATGAATTAGATTAAAGTAATGAAATGAGACATACATATGATTCAAAATAATAATATAAAGTATAAATATTTCTGTGAGTTATTGATGGCATGTAAGCAACCTTTGTTAACTCATTTGATTTTTCAAATACTCAGGTTATGATCAACGTTTATCTTGTATTTACATGAACTATCTTATACAAATACATATAAAAACAGATGAAGCCGAAACAGTAGCCAATTTAAATATATTACATAAATATATAGAAAGTTCTAACATTGCGAATAACTTTTTGGTTGGAACCTTGACAAGGGCAGCTGATGGAATTGGGAACAGTTCATCTAAATAGAAGTCAGAATGCTTGTGACCCTCATCGATAGTTTTCCTAGCTTCTTCGAATCTACTCCATTCATCCCAGCTGAACTTGTAACAAAGGCAGAAGCGAAAATAGGTACTAATACAACCATCAATTTTATATATCCTAGAGCGCTTTTTCGGTACTGCAACGATTGTTAAATTTGCACCCGAACAAACACTTCAACAAACCAATTTTCGAATTCTTAGTATTTGAGTGAGATTTGACATATTGCATTGACTCATTAACGTCACAATATTTTGATTGACCAATGATACGGCCGTTAACATCATCAGAGGAACCGTGATTTCTCGTGCTATAGCATAAGTTCCATCAGCGACACTATGTAAAGCCGTATATTAGGATAAAGGCTGACCCCCAAAACGACTATAATTAGTTCAAGGTGGTAAATGATCAGGATGGTAATATCTATCACCAAGCATAAGGTGACTCCTAATGATGATTTACTGGAACATCAATTTTGGATTAATCAACTCCTAATTAACTTTATCATATGGAGAAACGAGAATTTTTGTACTTCGAGCCATCCTCGTCAGCTCTTCTTAGGATCGAAGTTGCAATATTTTGGATTTTGTTCGTTAGTAGATACTTTTCTTGAGTTTAGTTAATGCTTTTCTGACTTAGAGACTGAAATAAAGACATGTGGATGAAGAGCTCATGGACTATAAATCCCGAAAGATGAAGAATGGATATAAGGATATAATAAAAAGCAAAGTATAATGTTTACCTAGGTTGTTGGGTGAAGGTAGGTGTTCTTCCTTCCTTTTTAACCATAGCGCATTAAGAACTCGAGGGTGCCTAGTGTTTGGAGGGAACCGGGACAGCGCGACAACTTCTAGTTCTAGACTAAGGGTTTGATAGATTGCAAAATGATTACTGGAGTCCAAAATGTTAAAATATAGTACAATACTTTCAAATGTCAATCATAATGAACAGCATGTGTGCTGAACTTTCTTCGAGTTTTTAGATCCTTTTATTGAAAAAAAGCTTATTGATTCGTCAGTAGAAGAGACGCGTTTGTATTGTCTGTGTGTCAAATAATGACTTCCATCTGCTTTATTAAACTATAACCTACCTAAAAACTAAACACAATTACGAATACCATATAACCTACCATCTTTAGGGGACTTAAAACGAAAAACCGGCCCCCCCAGAACTCCTGCTCCCACTCCCGCCGAGTGGCCCATAGTTTCCAAAAGGAGGTTGTGGGGAGCCACCAGGACCTCTCAAATTAGAAGGCAAACCCTGCCCCAAGTTATCTAAATTATCCTCACTATAAGGATCATCATATCTTGCACCTGGAGGAACACCCTTTTTACTACCACTGCCAGGCTGTGGTGAGCCAAATATTGGATGATCTGGGGTTGGATACATACCTTGATGAGCTGGGTTCTGTAATGGATCTAAGTGAGTCTTTAAAGTTGGATGCACAGGTATCCCTGGTAGATTTAAATCGTCTGATCCAATTGGTGGAAATGAACCGTGGCCCAAATTGTCATGAATTGGTGGACCTGGATCCCTTATTTGATATTCATCTTCAAAGTCTGGCATATCATTAGGCCGTTGTGGATGGACTCCTCGAGCACTTGGTATATTTCCTTGAAACATTGAAGTATCTGGAGTTACGGGCTTATATGGAACTTCAGGTGTTGGACTCTTAGTATTAATACTCTCAGAATCGGTATGCTCCTCTACCACGGGACCATCTTTCTCAACTGGAGTGTTTGCAAAAATAGAACTGACTTTTTCATCATCAACAATAAACCTGAACTTTTTATTGAATTTGTCAATCAAATCTAGAGGGATCTTCTGATAATCAATTGGAAATTTAATTTCATCTTGATCAACCCATTCCCAATTGATCAACGCATTATCTAATCTACCGTCAATGTTTAATAAGTTAACTAATGACTGAATTTCACTGATCTCTGTAAAACTCAATATTAATACTTTTTCGTCTCCATGATATAATTCGGATTGCTTCAACTTCTGATCGTTGGTGGTCTGCACCAATTTGTAGTTGGATGATGATGGATATATTGAATCAACATATTTTGAAACCAAATAAAACGTCAATTGAAAATAGCTTTCAATTGACATATTGAATTTTATGGTGTGATGAGTTACGCTGAGTCTAGTGATGGATTATGTTGGATAAATGCAGTTTTGTATTCATGATAAATTGCTCCCATGCTCCACATAACTTATTTTTCTTCTAACCCCTTAGTTAACGCATTAGTAAGTGCTGACATAATACACCCGAATATTCCATTATATTCTACTGTGATACTTGTCACATAAGGGTGGTTATAAACAGAAACCATCGCTTGTCCATCACAATTCTCTCTGTCAGCTCCATCTCCTTTTCCTCTTCAATATAAATTTTTGTATGATTGGGGCTTTGTGACTAGACATTTGGGGTAATGCGCTGGCGAATCATACTTTGCATTTCCTCGCTAGTATGATATATCGCAAATTGTCTCTCAATATATTAGAAATCAAAATAGAATGGTTTCAAGCACAATTTGCTTTAGCAGCAAATTCTTTTCAGAAGTTTGATAATAGTAAAGTAGGCAAAAGGGACAGTCAGATGATTTTTTCGTAGTTTTGTAATTACTTGATTTTAGTAGCATTGACAACTCCGAGTTTAACAACTTCAAGGCGAATCTTAGCAAATGTTACAAGACGAAACATTCTTGTTTCGAATGACAATAGGCACCGAGCGACGCAAGGTTGTATATTATTTTGACAACACGTCATACACCTCATGGGATAAAGCGATTTGTCCCATATCACCCATCCAGAAAATATATGATTTTCACCGCTTAGAACTTGAACATCATGTTGCCAAGCTAGGGCACAAAAGTTTCTTCTCTCTACGAAATAGATTTATGTGAGGTAAAGCTTAATAATTTGGTTCAACCCTTTCTTGCTCCGGAAGTTATGGTACATTTTGGTGGGTGGGGGGGAGGTCGAACCACAAAAGGAACGAGGAAGAAAGAGAGGTGTCATGACAATACAACAGACAATGTAAATATAACTTTAATCAGCAAATACTTGTGCTTCAGACGGTCATTTTTGTTGTGTATACTTATCTCCTGTGAATAGATATGTAATGACATACTAACTTCAAGAAATTATGATTTTGTGGATATTAATTATGATACACGGATAAAGATTTCAGTATTATACAGCTAGGGTTGCTAGTTCAAAGTAGTTATGTTAATTCTAGTAAATGCAACATAATACAATAAAATCGTGAAAAAGGAATGGCAAATTGTTGTAAAAACCCAGCAATTGTATATATACCTTCTACTCTATTTATCGGTACGATAGTCAGTTTGTTATTAGATTGATTGGTTGTCGTTCATCATTGTTGTTGGTAGTTCAGTAGTTTTGCTCACCAAACAAAAACTCACTGAAGAAAATTTTTATCTTCTAATCAATTCCACAATACAAATACAATTACTTACATTTTTACAACGTCCAAACCACACGTACCTACTAAAGCAAAAGATACATAAGTCTCTCCAATTACATAATTAACTCTGTGATCTTCGATTCCATACTGAACTACATTTTTCCGTCGATTACTTATGACAACCACAGTTCCCTTAATCTATTCCTTTCCTGAGTTCTTAGGAGTAGCAGAGGCAGTAGCAGATCATGTTATATCAGCACAAAATCAAACATTATATAATACAACTGACCCAAAGCAGATTGAATTAATCAAGAAGGGACTTCAAATACGTCCGGCAATTACAAAGACAAATAGTAGCTTATCAGTGAGTGTATCGACAAATAATACTCCAAACCACTCACCAAGTCATTCGCAAAGTGGCATCAACATATCTAATTTCGGTTCTTCAACAAATCTAAATAACAATAAGCCAAAGAAGGAGAAGAAAATACAAAAAAAGCAAGAGGTTAGATTCAAAATCGCCATAAGTGGTGGCTCCTTGATTAAGATATTGCATCAAGGTTTACTACCAAGACAAAAATACATCGAATGGGATAAATGGGACATTTATTTTGCCGATGAAAGATTAGTACCGTTTGACAGCCCAGATTCAAATTATGGTCAAGCTAAAAGAGAGATCTTTGATTTAATCGAAGGAGAAAAAAAGCCTAATATCATCCATATAGACGAAAGCTTAATCGACGATCCTCAAGAAGCAGCAGATGATTATGAAAAACAATTAGTTAAAAATTTTGCAAAGAAAGATTCAGTCAAATTACCAATGTTTGATCTTTTATTATTGGGTTGTGCACCTGACGGTCATATTGCGTCATTATTCCCAAACTTTGGTACTCAATTACGTGAAAAGTTAGCTTGGTGTTTACCAGTTCAAAATGCACCACTGGGTCCAAAAAATAGAATCACTCTAGCAATTCCTGTCATATGCCATTCTGCAAGAGTTACTTTTGTTGTTGAGGGGTTAACTAAAGCTCCAGTTATTAAGATTATAATGGAAAGGCCTGAAAAGGGGTTACCTAGTAGTATTGTTAATGAAGGTGCTGCTGGTAGAGTTACTTGGTTTGTTGATGATGCTGCATTAAATGACTTATATGATATAACTAAAAAGAAGTATAAATTTTTATCAATTCCTGAATCAAGCTGAGTCCAATTTTCAAATACAGTTGAAGAATCTAGCCAAATCCATTATTTGCATCACCAAGTTAGTAATTAGTTATCTATTGCTTTACATTTCAACCATTTCTATATGTATATGTATGTACTTAAATTTTTGTTTTATTTTTAGGATTCAAAAAGCTTTCTATTATACATCTTTTTCAATGTATTCTGATGGAGATCTTGAGGCCCATTCTGTCCAGCTTCCATCATATACTCTCAATGGGACTTTCAAGTTCCAAATACACTGGATTGCAAATTTCAAAATCACCGCAGTCACACCAGTTCCACACATTACTATTATACCTTTTGGATATTCTTCTTGTAAATTAGTCAAATCCAATCCCAACTCCTTGATGAAAATGTCTCTAATTTCCTCTTGTGATTTGAATTGACCGTTTTTGGAGCTATCAAGAAGCTTACTGAATGGTAAGTTAGCGGACCCCGGTACATGTCCAGAACTTAGGCCAGGTCTTGGCTCAGGCGCTTTCCCAGAAAATCTATCATTTGATCTAGCATCAAGTATCAAGTATTCTGTTGCTCCTCCATTTTTAACCAACTCGAGCAATTCGTCATATTCAATAACTTGATTTTTGTAATTATTTTCAAATTCTTCAGCAATTGGCTCAGAAGTAGATTCCCTAGTTTCGATTTCTTTAGGTGGGTATGAGTCAATTGGATATTCGAGCTGCTTATAATTCAAATAGTTGTCCAAAAGGTACACTTTTGGGTGACCAAACAAACTAAATGTCCAAGCAGCACGAGGTGAGGAGAATACACCCAGTTTATCATAAACAACCAAAATATCATTTCTATTGATCCCCAAGTCTTTATATGCTTGTTTCATGACACCATGAGTCGGTAACATGTGAGGATATGCAGATTCCGAGGAATATTTGTCCAAATCAAAGAAGATTGAACCCCTGATTCTCTCTTCGTTGAATTCATTCACGGCATTACGCGGCGAATTGGGCATGAACCAAGTTGCATCAACAGGGATGACTTTTGCATGTGGTGATTTCGTTGCCAACAATGCTCTGAACGCGGAGGGGTTAATTGTAGATAAGAATGATTTGGCCATGGGCGATCAATTAAGAAGTGGTTGTGGGGGTTGATGTTATCTCTGAAAAAAAACGTGAACTTAGATATTGTGTAATTAGAGATCTCTTTACAAGGCACTTCTATTTAGTCTATTTCAACATACCTCCACCGTACCTTGAAGTGTCTATTCTCATAAACTCACGTAATGCCATTGTGGCATATGAACTAACACCAAGTTGCATCTTCAAAACAACTGCCAATTTATCACCATTGCTTTCAATTACTCTGTCTACCTCCTTACCTTCTTTTTTCAATTCCAAAAGTTCTAAATCTGTATAGACTAATGGTTTATCATTATCTGAATATTTGATCATTTTGTATGTAAGATTTTCTGGTTTAGCCATTAGTGGCCTGTATATTCCTGTTAATGAGAATTCTTTATTCTTTCTTGTCATTTTGAAAGGATCAAGATTATCCCTAGCCATGATGTCTACGTATACCTGTCTCAATTTCTCATTTGTTGGATACTGTACTCTGAAACCCGGACTTGGTAAGACAACATCAAATATGGAATACTTTCTTGAAGAAATATCTTCTGTGGTTAATGCTTTAACCTTAACTTCATTAAACACTGCGGCATCTTCTTCTAAATCTTCTTCTTCTTCTTCTTCTTCTTCTTCTTCAGCTTTGATAGTTTCTAAATCGATTACAAGATCGCCTTCTTGCACTTCCAAACCATATAATTCTATTCTTTTCGATGCCACTAAATTCCAAATATACGATTGATACGCATGGGTATACATCGTCCTAAGATTCTTAGGAATTGCAGCTACGGCTTTGAAATAAGAATGTGGTTTATACTTCTTATCCTCTACTTGACTTTCATTTTTTAATACCTTAAGGATTGAATTTTCAGCAACGAAATGATGAGGTAAAGCTTTCGCAGCTGCTTCTGGATCCCTTGTTTCTTTCCATATACGTCTTGCTTCTATAGATGCAGGAGCGACTAATTCTTGTTCTGATAATAATAATTCAACACATTTTTCCCAATTTTCTTGAAGTATGGCTACACCTAATTGATGAGTTGACACACTAAACGATCCAAATCTTTGCATCCCAAAATAATTGATAAACCCATTTTTCTTCAAACTTTCAAAACACTGAGCAACTACAGTACCCACGTCATCTTCACTTTTCACATCACGAAGAGTAATTGTGAACTCATTACCTGCTAAATCCCCCAAACTTAATGGGTTGTCCTCATAGGAAAACGATCCGAGAGTGAAAAATTTGTTTTTTGATTTGTTTAAAGCATTGACTCGTAACACCTTACCCCTTTGAATACTAAACCTCTGACAAGTTACTCCACGACGATCCTTAGTTCCTGCAAAAGCTATCATTTTATGACTTATTCTCAACATTTTTGCTATATTTGAAGCTACATCCATGGTGTCTCTATTTTGCTTGAATACTGTAAAATGTAAATACGGCTTGAATTTTCCCAAGCCAAAGTTGACAACCCCATTATCATCCACATGGTGCATTGATTCTTGAGGATTACGACCGCGAGCTCCTTTATTTTTTGCTATGGCTATTTTAAATGTATTCTCTGGGGAGGTCACAGTTTCAAGTTTGCTTTGAAATCCTTTACGTATAAGCTGATGTAATTTACCTCTTTGTTCCTTATCTTCGAATGATGTTTTAGTTTCCATGTTGTTACCTACATGGAACAACTCTTCAATTTGTGATAATTCTTCTTGAGTGATATACGTTAACAATTCTGTACGATCTTCATCGGATAGTTCATACTTTGGCTTATTTTCAATCTCCTTCTCCTTTTCCTCTTTGATTTTTGCAATCTCCTCTTCGCTCTTTCCTCCAAATTCTTCTCTTTCCTTGGCTCTTTGCTCTAATCTCTTTTCACGGTTTGATTTTCCCACATCAATTCCGTTGTCGATTAAATGCACGACATTTCCATTGGGTTCAATTTCATTGACTTGAAAATCTGAGTGTAAAGTTTTCAACATTCCTTGAAATCCCACAACATTGGGATTAATAAATTGTGTTATACCAACATCAGATTCTGAAATTCCAAGATTTCCGGAACGGAGCCTTTTTAAATTTTGAAGTTGCTCTTGTGATGCGGATCTCTTCAATGCCATTTTGTTTATGATATGGAGAAAGTATTTTAGCATCGATATTGCATTTAAAGAATTTTTCTCAAGTGATGAGATTTTGTAACAGTTTTTCCTTCTGTGTTTTGACTGCAAAACACTTACACCCACTTAACATATCCCACAACGTCCTAGATTCAAGCTAATTTTGCTATATGAAGTTACAGCTAGGTTAGATCATGCTAAAGTCGTTTATGCATCCAGAATCGTTTCTATTAGAATCTCCCAGACAGACCTCAACAACAAATTCCATCACAAAAAAGTCCTCTTCAATAAGACTACCATCATTCACTTTTGCCCGAATTGCTTCAGAAGATAGTAGATATAATACAATTCATGGATCCAGTCGTAGATCCAATTTTCTAAAAGTTTGCTCATGGCCATTCACAAGGATGGAGAGCCTTGAAGTTAAATCTGATGAATCTGAAGATGATAAAAACCCTACAATCACATCAACCAGAAAGAAAGCAAGACCATTGACGGGGAACCCATCATTGGAGAATATAGCAACAAACGAAAAGGTTAAGGTGTTTAATAGGGTCAAAAAGAATTCTGAAAAGAAGAGATGTATCGTCATTTCAAACATTAATGAAAATATCGGAATAAATTCAGTATTACAGCAAGTTTGTGGTGGTCCTTTAGAAAAAATATTCCAATCTCCTGGCAAGCTTGAATTATACTTTATATTTCCCGAACATGCCAAACAATTTTACATATATGGAAAAGCAACAGGATTACTAATGGTAAATGGAACAAAGCTAAGGGTTGATTGGTTGTCACAAGATGAAGAAAATGATGAAGGATTTTATCCCTTGTCCAAATCTCTCCTTACAGATATAATCTCAAATGGATGCAGAAGGTGCCTTATAGTCTCCAAGATTATTTCCGGAAAACGAATCCGTACAGGGGACAAAATGTTCTATCCCGAGCCAGACATTCATTACTCGCAAGAGCTTAATATATCAACTATAAGACAAGACTTCATCAAGTTTGGAGATATTGTAGATATTGGGTCGGTCATCTCTCGAAAATTGTGTTTCAGTATATTTTATTATGATATCAGATGTGCTATTATTGCTAAGAATGAATTTGAACTGGTTAATAGTGAATTGAATAAGAGATATAAAGATTGGAGTATCTGGTATGGTAAGGATATTACTGATCGTGCTTGTTTTGTTTTATGATGTGTATGTATATTGTTCATCTATGATTATCTTTAATTGTTATTACTTTTCCTTGGTTTCTTGAACAGTAAACAGAAACACTTATTACAAGGTCTGCGAGTTCTATAATTCTTCGATGTATCTAGATATCTACTATTATTAGTACGTGTCAAGAAACTTGTTGTATTTTGCAAAGTGAGATCATGTCGAAGTAACCTAGAGATTTAAAACCTTGTCATTTGGTAGCATCGCGGTTTTATGATATGTTGATTTGGTTGAATTCCTAATTAGTACAAATTAAAAACAAGCTCTTATCAAAAATGCAAAACTATTAGGTTAATATTATACCATTCACTAGAGGCTACATTAGACGAATAGGATTAATTGTCATTTCAACCAACGGTTTTCATTCCACATCCACAATCTTTTTATAATATGTCCCATAGAACTCCTTTACGTTCAAGATCTTCACTTGGGTATACACCATCTTCAGCAATGTCAACTCCATCAAGATCAAATACAAGAAATAGTTTCAGACCACCATCCAGACCAATAATGATGAGATCTTCCTCTCCAATGCCAAAACTGCGACCTGACTCGGCATGCAGTCGACCAACAACTCCATTTAAACAAGAACCATACACTGGATCAATCACTGTTTCAATAAGACCCAATCCACAAAGTGATTCCAAGAATTGGATAATTGGAAATGATACAATATCAAATATTGACGGAACCAGATTCAGCTTTGACAATGTGTTTCAGCAGGGATTGAATAATTTTCAAATATACGCTAAATGTTGTTTGCCCATTGTAGACAAATTTTTGAATGATGGATACAATGGAACTGTATTCGCTTACGGTATGACTGGATCTGGTAAGACGTATTCTATGAAGGGGAGTGATGAAGATCCTGGGTTTGTTGAATTGGCCATTAATGACATATTTAATAAAATTGATCGAGGAGGTGTGAAATATGAATTGAATGTATCATATCTTGAAATTTATAACGAAAAAATTATAGATTTATTGGGAAATAATAGCCTTGCAGAATTAAAGATTAGGGATGATCCAGACTACGGTGTAAAAGTGATGGGTATATCATCTCCAGTAATAACATCAAAGGACCAGTTACTACAATTGATCAAAAGAGGTGATTTGAACAGAAAAACAAGTGCAACTGATTTCAATACAAGATCGTCCCGTTCTCATTCCATACTTCAGATTAAATTAAACGTAATTAACCTAATATCTAACACGGAAATCAAATCAACATTATCTTTATGTGACTTAGCAGGGTCAGAAAGAGCCTCTTCAAGTGTGGAAAGAAGAAAAGAAGGATCATATATAAACAAGTCATTATTGGCTCTATCTAATGTCATCAACAAACTCTCATCAAACTCCATTGAACATATATCTTATCGTGACTCAAAGTTGACAAGATTGCTACAACCAGCATTGAGTGGAAGTTCATTGGTATCAATATTATGTACTATACACATGGGATCAAATGCTCAACAACAGTTCATATCTGAAACATACAAAACATTAAGATTTGCTGCCCGAGCAAAAGATATTGTTATGAATGTAGAGAGGAATAGTAGTAAAATTCTTGGTGAAGATGAAGATACCTTGAGATTGATTCAAGACTTGAATAATACCATTGAACAACAGAAACAAGAGATATCTAGTTTGAGAAGTTGTCCAAGTAGTACTGTGTTGTCTTTTGATAAAAATGATGAATTGGAAGTTGAAAATAAGGTGTTGATGGAGAAATTGGATCATTTGACAAGATTGACTGATTTACAGAAGACGGAAACTATAATTGTGAAAGATGATGTGTTGAATGATATCTTGGGATCAAGAGTAGATAATCTGCAGATATTAATGACCAATATTGAGGATTTCTACCAGAGAATTCAATACGAGATGAATGAATACAAGTCATATATTGGTCACCTTGAAAATCAATTGAAAACAGTCTACAAGTTCAATCAACAACATAAACTATCAGATAACATAATGGACATATTAAAAGATCAAGAAGAGGAAATCTTTCATTTAAAAGACCAAATCAGAGACAAAGATTATATAATCAAAAGTTTATCCAAGACAACAAGATTGAGAAGATTGGTTGAATCGAACAATACCACTCATGGCAAGAATAATAACTTCATCGAACAAGAATATAAAAGACCAATGGTCAGTAAGCTGGTATCATCTTTTGACAAAGAAAATGAACCAGAAGTATATGATTTCAAGTTGAGTACCAAGAAGCCTAATGCCAGCTTTGACATAATGCAAACTTTGTAGAGGTAGAAGGTAAGAATGTATATAAGTAGTTGGTAAGTAGTGTATAATTAAAGTTTAGTGTTCAACATCCAACGTTTGTATCCGACCACTGATAAGCAGTTACGCACTATCCTTTGTTTGTATTGTTTACATTTGATAAGGGAAAAAAGAGCTTTGATCTACAATACATTTTCACGGCTGGACAGTCATCAACTGCCAGTGCTTCATTCATCTACGCTGTCCATACACATGTTCAAAAGGTACAGATCCAATTCAGTTCAGCAAAGACGCTTATCGGATGATGAATCTCCGCCTACTTCCACTTCAACTTTGTTACCAAGTTTCCGAAGATTCAGCCAACCAAATTCATCGACTCCACAACAGAACTTCAAATATGAGATACTACACTCCACTGAAAATGCAATTGAGAACAACATTTCACCGTTGACGTCCACTGATAATCAATCCGTTGCTCTCTCTGAAACTGAAACATTATGTGTCGATAGAAATCAAAGACTCGAATTACAAGATATATATACCGATAATTTCACAATGTATTTGCCCTTTGTTGTGAGACAGTTGAGGTTGCATGAGCAAAATAGGGGGGGCTCAGTGATGATAGATTCCAATGATGATGAGAATGATGATGATATTTCTACGATATACGATGAGAGTCATATACCTTCTGAACAATTTGCCATAGAGAATTCAACGATTTTGGGAAAAGATATCACCTGTTTTAAATTCAAGAGAAAGTTTATTATGGTTAGTGGAATGTTGAAACATAATATGTATATTTTTCCTAGTGAGGGTTCATCTGAATTGTTCAAAATATTACGACTGACAGGAAATAAGGAGAGAAAGAATTCGATAATTGTGTATGATCCACAAGGAAATATCAAACGAATATCAAATGCTAAAAGAGAGGACATAAACGTAGGTGTAATTGACGATCGATCTCATATCATTTCGTTAGATTCTAAAATTAAAGGATTGGGGCTACCTTTACTTAAGATGCAAGTCCCCTACATGTCATCCTTTCGTAAAACAGCCCCCATTATTGTGTTCAAGAGATATAGAGAGATACCACTTCCTCCAGATCCTAATCTTAAAGATGAAATTGACTTTGAAACATACACAATCTGTTCTGTGTACTCAAAGTATTTTCAAAAATATCGTAGATTCATATTCGAATTCGTGACAGAATCCTCCAATTTCAAATTGATTATGTTTCAGTCTAATTTTCGACCATTTGCAGATTTCAACTATCATGGTACAAGATTCAGGGTAATCGGCTCAACGGTAGCGCTGGGAATTGTCTCCCAATATAATCCTCATATGAGATTGTTAGTACTAGATAGTGATCAGCCATCACTTTGCGACAATATCGACAATAAAAGGTCAAGCGCCTCTCTTTTGAAAAGGAAATCAGATCATTATATCCCCTTTGAAGAATCGGATCCACATACATACATAAACCCGGTTCCTAATAACAAACTCGCAGAGGATAATGGATACGCCCCAAATAGATCAGGATTCATCTCTAATAATTTGCCTCCATTTGGATGTTTCAAAGATGCTGCTTTATATCAACCACCTAGAATCATTCCAAAGAAATATACCGAAGTGGGTAAAGTTGAGGTATACCAAGATAGTACTGAAATTTTGGAAAGTTTAGATAGTACGTTATCAGTGGATTTGGATTCAATTGTTTTAGTTTGTATTTTGAGTACATTGAGAGAGGTGCTGATTAGAAATGCTGGAAAGGCAAATACGAATACTACATTGGGAATGAGCACTATTGGAAGAATAGGGTACTCTAATACTGGATTTGGAAGTTCAGGATTTCTTATACACTGAAAAATACTGCAGATTTTGTTGAATCGTATTCTTATTTTTTTGCAATCCTAAGAGCTATATAGACTTGCATATTGTATTCATATTTATATGCAAAGCTAACAAATAGTAAGCTTTTTCAATTGAAATTTTTGTAGCTACTGTTAAGGATTTTAAAAACCTGGAGATCTTGATCTTTCTCTTCTTACAGGAGATCTTGAGGGCGATCTACTGTATCTACCTCTATCTTCACCTCTACCTTCACGTCCATCATCTCTATATCTATCTCCACTTCTATCTCTTGAATCATAAGTAGAACCATCACGGCTACCTCTATAATCTCCATATCCACCCCTTCTACTACTATATCCACCACGATCATCTCCATAACCACCACGGCCGCCTCTAAAGCCTCCTCTGCTATATCCGCGGTCACCATAGCCACCGCGACCTCCTCCATATCCACCTCTACTATATCCATCACCGTAACCACCACGGCCGCCACCATAGCCACCTCTGCTGTATCCATCACCATAGCTACCACGACCACCACCATAGCCGCCTCTACTATATCCATCACCGTAGCCACCACGACTACCACCATATCCATAACCACCTCTGCCTCTAAAGCCACCTCTTCGAACACTATAAGGATCAGATCTGGCGACTTGAACGACTAGGCCTTCATTAATCGTGTAAGGTAAAGTTTTACCATCTAACTCTAATGCACGTTCACAAGATTCGGCATCTTTGTATTCGACGAAAGCATATTTTTCTCCATCATCTGTTCTTGGAGGGGGAATATCTAATCTTACTAATTCACCATATCTGTAAATGTTTGTTAGTTGTTGACTCTATAATTGAATTAGATTGTTGTTATAGTTGTTGTTTTTTGTTGGATTTCTTGGATTTCTTGGATTTCTTGGATTCTATTTCTAAATATAGGGACGGAGCTTAAGGAAAAGGAAGGATGAAATGTGATTAAAAAGGATCGTGAAATGAAAAAAAAAAAAGGAATGAAGTGAATAAGATTAACTGAGATGGTAAAACTGGATAAGGAATGGAATAATTCATGGATGAAGAAAATTGGAAAGGGGGTGATTGAAGTGAAAGGAATTATTAGATATTGGTGATGAAAAAAAGATTTAGTATAATTTGAGGAGGGAAAGAAAGGACTGAGTCGGTTCTGGAGTTGGAACAGAATACTTGGTCTTGAAGTGCCTAGATGAAATCTTTCAAGGATCCTAAAACTAAGTTAACAGAGATGAGAAATTATATAGAAATGGTTGAAATAGATTCATTGAAATGAACTCTTGAAATGGAACAAAAACATGACACTGTTGAACAGTTGGTGGGATTATCTTTATACATACTTCTCAAAGTCTGGAGCTAAATCAGCAGCCTTCGATTCTTTGGAAAATCCAGTGACATATAATGTGTTTTTTGGCATTCTGACGGATTGATTGTCAAGATAAAGTAAATTAACTGAAGTAGACGCTCGTTGAAAGTTTCTCAAAGACTAGTTTCATGATCCGTTGTCAGTGAAATCAAATACTGAGCAATACACTACCGTGCCTAAAACGCACGATTTTTTAGAGATTGCACAGGTTTGTTATATATTGCACTACCATAAAGGAATCAACACCCAACATTTATTTTTGTTGAGAATTAATAGATTGTTTTGCGCTTTTTGCAATCAAACCTTACACAATCAGCATACGATCAATTCAAAAGATCTTGGATATGTCACTTGCGTAAGACAATCTGTCCCCTAATCCCATGGCGAAGTTGGACCGCATGGTCCCTTAGTCCATGTTGAAAATAAATCATTTTCAGAGATCCTCGTGTAGAACTGTAGACCTAGCTACCATACTTTTATGGAACTCAATTTCATTATTATATTCTAGTATGTGGCGCTTGAAGATACACAATGGAAAATTTGACGCTGTAAAGAGCCAAAATCCAAATGTATTAGGCTAGTGCCAATTTTGGTTAGCACTTTATCTAGACGACCCACAGTTGTAATATCGACTGGTGAAAGAGATCTAGTAAATGGAAGTCTGTTTCAACCCGCACCTCCCCTTTTATATATATTCATTGTGTAATTTCGTTTAAGTACGATTTCTTTCTTTTTGTTAATCTGATACGTGTTTAGAACGAATTACTTAAATAGATTGGCATAGCCATTTGTAATGAACATTACTTTGATATTTTACTACCCCTTTTCACCCCTCCTGATACAATTAACTCCAAAATTAAAAATTAACTGCATTGTACTCACAAGCTAATTATTTATTTACACACACCCACACAATAGAACAAAACGTAATCACTCAGTAGAAAATTTTTTACAACAGACTTGTCACAACCAACCACCAGCCTGTGAACACTATCTGCTTTTTCACTATTGAACTTAATCATTCCTTTGAATCATCAAGCTTCCCCAAGTGTAATACAGAGTCGGATCACACGTTTTTTCAACAAAGAAGTCGGCCATGTCATCCATTGCCAAGGACGGTGAAACTAGCAATCTTTTGGACAATACTAATATTAATAACAATAACTTCCTCAATGATGATCATGATATATTAGATGAGTTCTTGGACCAAAGAGTGTACGACTCTTTGGGGACCACCACTCCAATACATCAGAATAACGCCAGTGATCATAAATTGGAACAAAATCAAGAGAACTTATTAGACTCCTTATACGCCATAGCCAATAATAATGGAAATAGCGCCGGCAGTGATTTGAACAGAAGTTTACAGAATTTAAGCAGTCTACAAAGCATGAACGCCACTGCTTTCAACAACAATCAAGTTTCACCAGGTAATGATGATTATTTGTATTTGGATATTCCACAGGATTCAAATTTCTCCCATCTCAATTTAAGTCAGCAACAACAACCTCAACTTCATGGTCAGACTTCAATTATTAACTCTTCCTTCAACAGTCCTACTTCGATAACTTCTCCAGAATATATAACAAATGTGGAGAATAGTAGTAGCAAGAACACCCAATTATCCGACTTTGATTTTGTAAGAGATGAGGTTGGAAAATTAAAATTTGGAAATCATCATATGAATGCCATCCCGAAAACAGTCGCAGTTTTAGACCCTTCATATTTGGATTTTTCTCAACAAGCAATGAATAAATTACCTTATAAAATGGCATTGTCAGGCTTACCTTCATATTCTCGTGTGGAAACTCAAATCAAATGTAAATTAACTTTAAGTCCGGCCCCTCGTCATATGTTATTATATATTCCTCAAGATTTAATATCAAAAAATAAGTTTTGTTTGGCTGATCCTATTGAAACGTTGAATAACCGACTTAAAGAGAATTTATTGTACCTAGATGCATATGTGCTTACCTCAAACTTAAAAAAATCTTGTAACATATGTTCAAGATGTATTAAAAGAGAGCAAAAGAGAGCATCCCGTGGTAAAGCAGGAGGAGAACACGAGGAAGGAACTTATGTTTCAACCAACAAATCAAACGGTACTGTGAAAAACAATCCAAATAGTTGGGCTGATGAAAACATGATGAAGAAAGCTGTAATTTTCAATTGTAAAGAACTCGTATCATTTCCATGTCCAACTGGTATTAATAACGAAGCTACTAAATCAATAGAGTTATCTGCTAGAATAATATGTTATTGTAGACACCATAAAGAGTCGGAAGGTTTTAAATTGTTATTGGTCGTGAAGAATCATAAAGGAAAAGTAGTTGCTAAACAAATATCATCGCCAATTATGATTATGGACAGAAAGAAAAATATTCCTTTAACTAAAGACTCTTCAGTACCAAATTCCAATGCTGGTTCTTCTACAAATTTAGAAGGTTTACATGACTTTAATAATAGGAAGAACAAATTATCAAATTCTGATTCTGAAAATGAAAATCAAAAATTGTCACCCAGCGATTTAATTCATCAACTATCTCCAAATTCAATTGATGAATCAGCCTCCGAAGTTCAAACTAATACCGATGTTGAGATGAGTAGTCGAGGAATTAAACGTAAGAAGTTGTCCATAGACGATTCATTTAACAATTCATCTAATCCAATGTATAATGGAAGCATTAATGGTTACTCTCCATTGAGTAACAGTGATACAAATACATCTGCCGCTACCAATGGCAATCATGTGTTGAAACCGCCATCTGTGCAATTCAAAGCAATATCACCATTACAACTGCGACAACCATCTCAACAGCCAAATCTTCCTTCAATTCAAAGAATTATACCTGCTCAAGGTCCGATAAGAGGTGGAATTGAAGTCACATTATTGGGCTTCAATTTCCGTCCAGGCTTACTGGTTAAATTTGGTGCCAATCAAGCATTAGCTACTCATTGTTGGTCAGATACAACTATTGTCACATATTTGCCACCAGCTGCACAACCCGGCCAAGTATTGGTAAGTTTTGAAAATCATGAAAGTTTAATGTTGGGCGGACCTCAACAACAGCAAATTTTCACGTATACTGATGATACTGATAGACAATTGATTGAATTGGCATTACAAATTGTCGGTTTGAAAATGAACGGTAAACTAGAAGATGCTAAGAATATTGCAAAGAGAATTGTTGGTACTGACAACAATGGTAATAATGGTGGTAATAATAGTAGTAATAATGGAGGAGGTTCAGCGACTACTACACCAACAAATACTCATAGTAATACTGCCGACGAATGGTTCGATAATGCACATCAATCTTTGAAACAATTGACCAATTCGGGATTATCTACTCAAGAAATCTTGGTCAATTTACTTTCATTAGTTGATTTACCAAATTGTCCAATTATAATACCAAACTGGCAACTATGTAACATGCAAGGTCAGTCCTTATTACATTTAGCTACATTGAAGAATTATACTAAATTGATCAAATTTTTGGTGACTCATGGATGTAAAATAGATTTGAAAGATAACCAAGGAATAACGCCATTGTTTGTGGCGTCTATGTGTGGTAATCGTGATTTGATTAAAGTATTCATAGAGTGCAAATCTAATTGGAACTTGAGATTATCTAACGATAAATACTTGAAAGATTACTGTGATTTGAATGTCTTGGATATTTTTAACTCATTCGAAGAAGCGGCTGCATCTCAAGAATCAAGTGAAGAAGCTGAAGATTTAAAAAAGACTTTATCGTTAGATTCATTAAATTCATTATATGGTAGTAACTGCGGACGTCATGTTTCTAAGATGGTTCAAGATGATATACTACAGGAAGAAGTACAGTTAGAAACTGTTCAGGATACTACTACGTCATGGGAAGAAAATAACAACTATTCGTCTGAATTTGCTGATTCAGAATTTGAATCAGAAGATGATTACGAAGATGATGAAGCTGATTATTGTGATGATGAATATAGTGAAGATGATATGGATGGAAGTGATTTGGATAGCTTAGCCGAAACTACGGTAACCAATGAAACCAATATTACTACGCCACCTTCATCTCCTGGATTATGGCAAAAGGTTAAAAATGTTTTCAATAATGAGGAAGATAGTGATCGATTACCTACATATGATGATTTGTTCCCATTTGGTCCATCATCTTCAACAGCAAAACCAAAATCTGCCATTGAAAGAACATTGAATCAAGAGGAGGTATCTAGTGTTAAAGCTGAACCAGATTCAGATGCTGTTGCATCAGATCTGTCAGAAGACATGGTGATAACATACATAAACCATCCAAGAAAAACAGTTGAAAATGATAAGATGTTAGTTTTTTTTTGGATTCCTTCATTAGTTGTTATTTTGGGATTATTTTTCATGATATATGTGATGGGTTATAATTTCGAGCAAATTGATACGATTAAAAATTTGATTAGAGGAACACTTGGTAATTTAATGGTTGGCGATGAAAGGATAGGTAAAGTTTTCAAAAATAATGTTAATATTGTGTGATTCAAAATCTGTATACTTTTTTTTAATTAGTTTTCAAGTAGAGTTTTATGGGATATAAAATTTAATTTTTAGTATAGACTCTTACCGTAATGGTTGTTCTTGGTTAATTCTATTTTTTCTCTAATTCTCTTATCAACAATTTTTTTTCAGGCTGTTTTTTCACCAATTCCATTGCAAGAATTACAAATGAATATAATCCTTTTAAAAAATGCAAGCATACCGACAGATTCATATCATACTTGCTTCAGCAAATCCAATTACAATCCTACTTTTATTCCATTATTGAACCACACCCATAAAGACAAAGCAGAGACTAAACAGTACCTTACCAGCGATTCATTTTTATCGACTCCAGTATTTATAATCACGTCTCAAAGAGCAGTGGAGATGTTCCAGGAATGTATAGAGGAACTAGACAAACACATACGAGAACAGATATATGGCAAGATTGGATACACAGTCGGTCCTGCCACATACAATATATTGAATTGTGCTGGATTTAGAGACGTTCGTGGCGGGGACCAAGCAGGGAATGGGTCCAAATTGGCGGATCTTATAATGTCAGAAATTGAGAAAAATGTTCTGATGGTTTTCTTCACTGGGGAAATAAGAAAGGATATAATCCCACGAAAGTTGCTGGGGAGTGGGTACAACTTTACGGAGTTCATCTTGTATAAGACTCAGGAACGAGATGATATAGTTTCAAATTTTAACAAAGTGAGAGATGCGAGTGGATGGATTGTGTTTTTCAGTCCACAGGGAACCAAGCCGATTGTGGAGTATCTCAAGGATGGAAAGAACTGGAAAATTGCATCTATTGGACCAACAACTGAGGAGTATTTGAAACAGAATGAAATCTGTCCAGATGTGATCTCGCCTAAACCAGATGCCACTTCGTTGATTGATTCAGTCTTGGAGTTTGATAGAAGATATGGTCATGTATAGAAAACTATTTATTTATTATACAAGTTCTCATAGTTGATTTTGAGAGTTGTAGTTAATACGAGTAGATGCCTTTACGAGACTGTGACAACAAAACATGGGGTGCATTTAAAATTAGAGTATCCCATGCTCTCTCAAACGTCAAACATTTATATTAAAACAAAATATAATAAAACATTTAATAAATAAATATATTATAAAAATCTTCTACCATTAAAAGTATGACTCTACTTCTTGCTAGCGCGAACAATTTCGATGATTTGTTGAACAACGTTTGGATTAGATAATGTAGAAATATCACCTAATTGATCTTCTTCACCAGCCAAAACTTTTCTTAAAATTCTTCTCATAATCTTACCAGATCTTGTCTTTGGTAAATCATCGACTAATAAGATCAATTTAGGAGCTGCAAAAGGTCCAATTTCTTTCCTAACAGTTAAGACCATTTCTTTCTTAATGTTCTCTAAGTCACCGTCTAAAGCCCTATCTTTCTTTAATGAAACGTATGCAGCAACAGCTTGACCAGTTAATTCATCAGCATAACCTACAACAGCTGATTCAGCAACAAATGGATGTTCAATTAAAGCCGCTTCAATTTCAGCAGTTGATAATCTATGACCTGAAACATTAACAACGTCATCAACACGACCTAAGATCCAGTAGAAACCATCGTTATCTCTAGCAGCACCATCACCTGAGAAATAGTAGTTTTTGTATGGAGCTAAGTAGGTATCGATAAATCTGCTATAATCATTGAAGATTCCTCTAGTAATTGAAGGCCAGGCAGATTTAATAGCCAAGACACCTTCAACATCGTTGCCAGTTAATTCTTCGCCAGTAGTTGGGTCTAAAATCTTAGGATCAATACCAAAGAATGGTAAGGAAGCAGAACCTGGTTTAGTTGGAGTGACACCAGCTAATGGAGTCAATAAATGAGATCCAGATTCAGTTTGCCAATAAGTATCAACAATATGAGCTTTACCTCTACCGATGTTATCGTTATACCAATGCCACACTTCACCAGCAATTGGTTCACCGACTGAACCCAAGACTCTTAATGAGGATAAATCATAAGGTTCAACATATTTGGTACCAGCTCTTTTCAATAATCTTAAAGCAGTTGGAGCAACATAGAATTGATTAACCTTATATTTGTCAACAATTTCCCAATATCTTGAGAAATCTGGATAAGCTGGAGTACCTTCAAAAACAACCGAAGTAGAACCGTTTAACAATGGCCCATAAACGACATATGTATGACCAGTAATCCAACCAATATCACCAGCAGTGAAAAGGATATCATCTTCATGTACATCAAAAGTGTATTTAGTGGTCAAAGCTGCACCCAATAAATAACCTGCAGTTGTATGTTGAACACCTTTTGGTTTACCGGTTGAGCCAGAAGTATATAATAAGAATAATGGATCTTCAGAGTTTACTGGAGTTGGAGGGAAATATGAACCATATTTTGCCATTTCATCATGCCACCATAAATCTCTACCAGGTGTGAACGGAACATGGGAATTACCTGTTCTTTTGAAAACAATAACGTTTCTAACATCTGGGCACTTTTTCAATGCATCATCAACAATTTTTTTAGTTTCAATAGTTTTACCACCTCTCTTTGATTCATCAGCAGTGATGACAATCTTGGAATCGGCATCCAAAATTCTGTCTCTTAAAGAAGCAGATGAAAACCCAGCAAAGACTACGGAATGCATAGCACCAATTCTAACAATGGCTAATAAAGTAACAATAGCCTCAGGAATCATTGGTAAGTAAACTGCAACGGAATCACCTTTCTTGACTCCTAATTTGGTTAATGACTCGGCCAATTTAGAAACTTGTTTTAACAATTCACCATAGGTGATGATTCTACCCTGATCTGGTTCGTCGGCTTCGTAAATAAGAGCTGGCTTATCTGGATTCTTGATAGCCCATCTATCAACGGCATTGTAACAGGCATTTATTTGACCGTTGAGAAACCAAGCTGGTAAGTCACCGTTCTTGAAATCATCTTTTGGGTCTTCAGGAAATCTGGTTAAATCGAAAGGTTTGAACCAATCTAAATTCTCTCTAGCTTGTTGACCAAAGAATTCTGATGGATTTTTTATGGATTGTTCATATAATTTCTGGTAAGTGGCCAAATCTGGCAAATTTGGTTTAAATTTAGAACGATCAGTGAAGCCTTGTGGTGGAGGTTGCATCTTTTCATGATCCAACGAAATGTGAGATTGTTGTACGGATTCAGGCATTGTTATAGTTTTTATACTCCAATTTCTCGCTTCTAAGGTTGTTGAGATTTTACAAAGTGTGGGGCTATTTAGTTTGCCTAAAATGGATATAAAGATTCAATAGTGGAATAATATTACACTGGCTTAGTAGCTTTGTATCAAATCAATTGACTATAGTTAATAAGGTAGGAATAATACTGATGAGTTTGGATAGAAGAGAGGAAGGAAACGAAAGATGTAGGGAAATCTAGCATGGTATTTATATTCGAAATTTCAGCCAAGATAAAAGATGGAAAAATAAATGTGTTGGGTTTGCAGGTGGGACCCGACCCACTAGAGATCCGTTTTCCTCATTGTTATTATTATTGTTGTTATTATTACACAGCTGCCCGTCGTAGTTTATTTCCATAATTGTATAAAGGATCTGGAACGACTTTTCGTATTTCTCGGACTTTAAGCATGTAACTTTGCAGATACCGCAGACACCACCGACAGTAAAACACCTGTTGTATCCTCCTGGCTCGGGCTTGCCTCAATCTGACTGAGTTGTCCAACATTAGTCTCAACATTGATATCATTGGGTCCTCTGTGTTTGACAACTCAACGTCGATAACAATAAAGTAGTGCATTCGTGACATTCGTGAATCGCACCGTCGTTTGTGGGGTTGCATAAAAATTAATATAGTAGTTTAAACACCGTCAAAAATTTCTTGTCATTCACCACCACCTTCTACCCAGTATCTTTAGTGGCCTCTGGCTTGAATCATTGAGATGTACTAAGAAAACAGAATACGTGTCTGTGTTGTTGGCATATTGGGGTTGAGGACATTAGTCCAGTGAAGATCACTCTGGCCATGCGAAACCACATGAGAAAGCGCATCTCATGATCCGATAAGACGTAGCTGGCATTTACTACACCAATGTTCGATGTAAGTTATTGTTCATGTGCTATCATACATGTTAAAATTTTATGTAAGTCTTGTAGACGGAAGTTTCAATGTACTCCGAAATACAATGGTTTACCCCACAAAAGATCGTGTCTCCATTTTGTGATGTTAAGCGAGCAAAGTCCTCAACCAATCAACGTCAACGATATTGGTAATTGAGGTTTTATGATCGTTGCCTGTAGTCTATCATTTCTATTTCCATTTTTCTTAGCTGACTTATTATACACAACCTTTTGTGACGACAATTATGCAATCAAAAGTATGCGAATCTTACGATTTCTTGTGGAAGTGATGTCCTTACTACCACTTGATGTAAGAAATTCGATCGATTTGTCCATCAAAGCGGAGAAAGAGAGCAAGCATTTTTATGATTATTACAGACCCAACGAGGCTAAGAAAATCGCTATGATCTAAGAAAATATTCTTGTTTCTTCGTTAGGTATTTATCTGAACTGTTTAGTCTATTTAATTCAAGGTGAGTCATTCTACTCAACAACTGCTATGCTTCTTAACTTAACATCTACTCCTCTTTTAAAAGTGGGTTTGGAAGTGCAGTATACTAGCCAAGATTTGATGAAGGTCGCTGCCCCATATTTTGCAACCTCCCGACTCAAAAGCTAAAAGTGGCCCGAGCTACAACAAAGGCGTTCATGTATTGACTCCCAACTGCAAGAAGCACAACAGTAGGTTATTTGTATCTCGTTAGAAGCGCCTGGCCGTAAATATTATAGGCGTACTTAATTGGATTCAATATTTGCATGGAATTTGTGATTATTGTGGTTGTTTAAACAATTAAGTATTTTACCTCCTACCAGAAAATTCTGGTTTCTACCAATACCGTTTCTCAACATATGTACAACCCTCTATCGTTTAAAATATAAGAGTAGTAAGCTTTAATCTCATGTCACTGATTGTACTACCTTGTAGTTGTTTTAATGTGCGTTGGCTGTTTCTATCATTTACGAGCTGTCTATTGAGAGAGATAGATACTACTCTTTTTCTTATCAATGGAGAAGCATATTTGTTATGAGAAGCATATCAAATAGGTATCTTCGTATACAATTTAGTAGATATTACTTGAGCAATTTAGTTCAAATTGAGAAAGAAATACGGAAGAGGGGATATCATTGCAACAATGGTAAAACATTTTGCTGCACGATGTATGACAACTTGGAGTATACATCTGCACCTCTCATATACTGTTCGTATGGACTGATTCGTTGATTGTTACTCATAAAAAGTGTAGAGTTCCCTCAAAAATTGTTGCAACCAAAATATTAAGAAGATTTGGTCAAAGTTTCACGCTATGCACAGTAAGGTTTTAATGAATTAGCCAGTTAGTCCCGTCATGAAGATAGAGTGGCTTAAACTTCAATTACACTTATGTAGATATTTATGGGAAATAGCATACAAAAAGCTGTCTAATTATCGATTGCAGCCAGTTCTAGTCCCCGACATATGAGTGTATTCTTTTTAGAAAGGATATTAAATATGTCCTTTTGTAATTTCTGGTATGTTACCAAACTCTTCTTATGCTTCCTCAATTCATTCTCAAATTCGCGTGAATACATCTCTAGATTCTTCATCTGACCCTTTATCTGAGACTAACTCCAGATTAAGATGACACTTTCACATTATTCCTAGCTGGCTCAAAATCCTCACTGGCTTCCTATACGGGGTATAATGAAGTCATCGCGTGATCCACAGTGCCCTTTAATTTGAGTCGAACTTTAGTCACCATTTCGTGAGTAGAGAATCAATAATGCTGTAGCCCAGAGACAGTGTAATATTCAAACATAATGTTCGTAAGGGATGGAGATATTTGCGGATACCCTTCTTGACGCATTGCACAGAGTGATCAACGCGATGCAGTTTTGCTGTTGGTATATGGTTTCGTGGGCTTGGATTGCCATCAACAATCGAATCATAGAAAGGCTCTGATCTATCTCATGTAATAATCCAGCTACAACTATATGGAGTGATAAATTATAGGCAATATTAGCCACCCATTTTTGCAGTCAATTTGTTTGCAATCTTTTGAAATAGCATTTGTGACATTGACTTTGGGAAACTGAATTAAACTACATAATCGACACACGAAGATCTTGTGAATGGAAATGGATTGATCACGTAAGGAAAGACATTGAACCATGCAAAATCTCAGCAAACAATACATCACAGCTGGTCTACAATTCAATCAATTTAATCTATTAAATATTCATTAAAAAACTGACTTATATGATGTAGAAACACAAACTAAACTTTGTGAACTACTTATTTACAAAGCAAAAGTCAATCATAAAATATAGCAACAAAATGCAATAAATAAACAAGAATGAAAACGTGAATGATTAACAAGTCTGCCAAATTCCATTTGGCCACCTTCGTTGAACTATAATAACCTTTATATGACATGAAACCTCTTCCTTAGTAATATACAGATATATGATTTGTTGGGTTTTAAACTTCGGTTGGTCTTGCATTGATGTTTCTTGTCATGTCAATGTTGTCCAAAATCTCTTTTGCACCTTTAGCTTTTAATCTATCGCCTAATTCAATGCCAGCAGCCTCACAATCGTATTTTGAGTCGATGGTCTTGATCACTTCATCTTCAATAGCCTTGGTACCATCAGGGCTGACAATCATACCTTTCAACTGTAATTCTCTGTTTAGTGGATTGTATTCTGAGTGGACACCCAAAGGTACTGAGCAGCCCCCTTCAAGGTATCTCATTAATGATCTTTCAGCAAGACAGCAAACCGTAGCGACTGGATCTTCGATCTGTTTGAGGATTTCCTTCACTCTATCGTCACCTTTTCTGATCTCTATACCCAAGGCACCTTGACCAACTGCGTAATATACATCATCTAAACAGGAAGTTATTCTGTGTCCCAAGCCCAATCTGATTAAACCGGCACTTGCTAATATAAGACAACAGTATTCGTTCTCAGGGTCATCCAACTTGTTTAATCTTGTTTGGATATTACCTCTAACACTTTCAAACCGCAAGTGTGGATAATTCTTAATCAATTGGGAAGATCTTCTTATCGATGAGGTTCCTACGATTGATCCATCAGGCAAGTCTTTGAGACATTTGTGAGGACTACCTTGCTTCATTACAATAGCATCCCTCGGGTCTTCTCTTTGAAAAATGCATCCAAGCTCGAACTCCTCCGGTAAATTGGTTGGCATGTCTTTCAAGGAGTGGACAATTAGATCCAACTGAGGAAATTCGTCGATGCTATCTAGTAACAAAATTTCCAATTCCTTAGTCCACAAACTCTTACCACCAAAGGTATACAAAGGCTGAGTTTGCACCTTGTCACCCAAGGTGCTCAAAGCCAATATAGAACATGATAAATGGGGAAAGTTTTCCTCTATTGCCTTCTTGACTAGCTCTGATTGCACAACAGCTAATTTCGACTTCCTTCCACCGATTTGGATATGATTTGAAGAGAAATCATTTGTAGACATAATATTATGAGGCATTTAGGGCGGTGGTCGTTGTTGTAGGTGACGTGACGTTATGAGGAATGAGGAAAGAAGGAAATTGAGGAAAGAGCGATGATAGTTTTTTTTTCACAGGTTGATTGAACCAACTGGATACTGGAGGGTTGAATTTATGGATTGGTGTGTTTTGGTACTGAGAAATTTTTTCCGCTGGTGACAATTGTAGAATGGTAGGCTGATGTATGGTGGATTGTTTTGCTCAAAAAAGAAATTAACAGCCCAATTATCAGGTGAACAATACAAACTTAATTGGATTGGTTGAGCGGAGGACTACGCTATGTTTCTGTAGCTCAGTAACTGTGTAGCTGACTGCCGGTGACCTCAGAGAAAGTGGTGTAGAAATAGAAACGATTGTCCCATCAGCGGGGTTGAACTCCCATCAAATCAAAGCATTCTCTCTTGCTTGTGATCAGTTTAACAGCGTGCTTAGCTCAGCATTTCTATTTCTTTTCGGTAGCGTTTGCGAAAAAGCAATAGGTGCCCTGCTTTGAAGTTGCAGCTGAATATCTGAGGTTCCACAATATAACGGCTCATGGTCAATTACTAATTCCATCAATCTGATTCGCTGGAGAGAGATTTATGCAAAGTAAGGAATCGTCGACTGGACAAAAATATACGAGACTACCTCTGGAGGAAGCATTATCATTGCTAAATTCGAGTAAATGGCTATAAATGGTATAAGGATCCCAAATTTTCACTTATGGATATTGACATATCCTATCGATGTTTTGCAGTTTCAACCTATCTCTGCACTTTTACGGTCGATTTGTGCATCTGTTTTGGCTCTATCTCATAGTTTAGCACGTGAATTATGTCCGCACTCAGCTTTCGCACGACACTGGCGGGAAGGAAGCCACTGCCTTTTCCGTGGTGGAGTTCGCCCTTACACTGGGACTCTTCGGTACTGAATTCTCCCCGTCCCGGCTTAAACAAAAACGTTCTGCATTGGCTTAACTAATACTTTGTTGATTCGAATGCAACTTTCTTCCTGTTGTAGACTCTACTTGCATATTGAGCTATCATTTTACCCGCTGTATAACCTGAATCATTTATCTCACGACACCGTCTGTGTTCTTCTAGCAAGCATCCCATCTCATTCCTCAACCCCAGATGACTGGTATTTATTAGCTGAGTTTCACAGGCTACCATGTTCACCTTTGCTCGGCTGCATGTGCTTGATGCATCTGCTTCGACTTAGTTGGTAAGGCCAGAAAGTCTAGACCCTTGTATCAAATTACTAATGCCTTTTTGCAGCTATAATGAATTGCATACCTTAAATAATAACTATATGATATACATATGTACCCGTATTTCCTCTAATTTCCGACCTTTAAAATGTTTCATCGCTATCGTACTGATCAATATTATCATCGTTCAATGTTTCACCTTTACTCGATGTGTTATCTTTGTTTATTTCCTCTTCTTCGGGATCTGAATTTATCAGAACGTTATCATTTTCTCTTATATCATATATCACAACCAGTTTTGAATCTTCAACGCTAGTGGATGCAGTTTGTTTCAATATACCTTCGAGATTGGCCAACCTCAGTAGAATCTCTCCATCCACAGCCAGTTGAGGAGTATTGTGGAATATTTGCTGTCTTGGAATATTGAATGGTTGGATTCTCCTGGAGATGACTTTTGTTACTTCACTATTGTTGGTTCTTATCTTTTCAATTTTACCCCCATATTTCTTATTTAGTAGTTCGTCAATAAATAACGAATCTGTCGATGCGGTACGGAGTTGGCCGCCACCAAGAGTACTCAAAGACTGATGGTTATTTATATTTCGATACGTGCTCAATCTTCTCGGCGGTTTCATTTCTTCCTCTTGCATGAATGTGAAGTATTTCAACTCGTTGGTTACTGGATCTTTGTAATATTTGGAGAGTACTAGTTCGTAAGCGAATATCACAAAGATGATCGGTATCTTGAACATATGCAAAAACTGATTAACGGTGTTTTTCAGTTGATTCACTTCGGCCATTTTGAAGTACAAGATGAGATTGGTGGATTTGAAGTAATTGAAGTCCTCTTGGTTATTCTCTCTAACTTTTGCAAATATCCCACTTAGGCAAATGGCCAAAATTGTCCCCACAATAAATTGAATCAAAAATAAATATCCCATTTGAATTATTTTCCCTAAGGTATTGTAGTTCTCCCAGTTATTCCATACGCTGGGAGTAAATCCAAAGAATATTTTGACCATATTGAATAGAATCTCACCCTGTGTTTGGTTTACGCTTAACCTGATAAAACTGAAATAAAACCCACTGATTAAAGTGAAAAAGAAAAACACAAGCCCGAATAAATTCCAAATCATCTTGTTGAATGATATGACTATAAGGTTAAAGAATTGATAATTATTGAATATTGAAAGAATTCGAGGGAAAAGGATTATCCCGATGAGACTAAAAGCATCATCAAAGTATGAGCTTCCTAATAGCATGAGAAGTAAGCACATATCAAATAATATTATTAGGAATAGATCGATATAATTCCATATTATCATATTCATAAATTTCCATTCGATATGTATGATCTTAACAAACATTTCAATATTTAAACTAATTCCTAAAATCCAGAATAGTGCATCCACTGGTTTCTTGAAAATTAGTAGAAAGTATAAAATCATAAATGTGATAAGTTTTGCGTTGATCACGACTGACTGATATTTTGGCACAGTGTTGGCTCTTTTGCTCACTCTCTTGAATGAAATCTTATTGAATTTATAGTCTGTTATGGTATCATCAAGCAATCCTTTTTCATCGTCCGAATTTTCGTTGTTTATCAACTCACCGTTGTAAAATCTATCTAGGATCCTTACTATAATAGGCTGAGACAAAAACTTCTTGGAACTTGATAGCACGCTTAGTTCAAGTGTGTTGAAGTCGTGTTCTGGATGTATCTCATACAATGGCTTCAAAAATAGCATGGAAACTCTATTAATTGAACTGTATTCTCTTAACATTCTGATTGCTTGGATTTCACATACCGTTGCTTTCGTGACTAATAAATCAAAACATATCAAATTGTTCTCCAGTTGAATCAAATACTCATACCTCAATAAAAGTAGTATAAATATGACATGATTGGATATCTCCTCTACTTTGGTAATTCTGATTACTTCTTCAGTTATTGGTTTGATTAAAGTTGAATGAATTTCAGGAGACTTCAACTGTTCATATTTTAAACCTAATTGGACCTGCGAATTGATAACTTTTTGAATTTTGAAGTAATTGGCCTTGAAGTCATTTTGTCGATTAACGTAGTTTGATACATCTCTATATCTGAACATTCCTAATGAATGTAGATGATGTTGGTATTAAGTTTCGCAAGTAAATATTGATATTGATCCACGATCTTCCTAATTAGTCTAAATCAGGAACAAAAGTAAATAGATACGGTAGCGCGATATTTTTATATTTATTCAGTGAATCTTTCTATTTATAAAATTATACGCTTTTCTACCATTCTCATCGCCTAATATACTCATAAACTGCTCCTTGGAAAGTTGAACTAGCTCTTCAATGTTTTTGACCTTTTGAATGAGCTGATAATAATTCAAACTATTAATTCCTGGAATATTTTGGATGAAATCAATAGAGTTATCGTTATATACTGGTGGACCACCGTCTCCTGTTGCTACATTTCGATTGACTCCTTTATCTAATGCCATTCCAACGTCTGGTTCTTCTTGATTTGCTTTTAGTTCTAAGAAAATTTGTGCTGTTTCATAAGGTGAAGATGACCAGATTATTTTGAGCTTTGGGAACGAATAAAGTAGTGAAAGGATTTGTGATTGTAAGTTTTGTCGCATCTTTGTATCCACAATCGGTTCAGTTGTGTTAGTCTTAGCTTTCAAGAATCTAGATTCTGAAAATGGCTCTAAGGAGAATGATTTGTTTTCATCAAATTCAATTAACAAAACAGGTAATTCATAGTATCTGAACATCTGTTCACACTGATTATATAATCTACCACTTTTGAAACTTGAGATTAAATCAGGTATGGACTTTCTTTCAATAGAAATTCTAGGGGAAGCAATATAGTCCCCAACTGTAATCATACATGGAATAACTTTTATACCAATTCTATAAAGTAAGTTGGGTAGGGAAGATCCAAATTCTCTTACATCGACAACGACTCTCATTTTGTCTGTCTCGGTTCTAAAATTAGCGCCTCCTGCAATTCTAGTATTTACAACTTGCTTGCGTTGAATTTGGAATTTATAGTTATCTTCAGTTGTTTCAAAATGTTTACTGAGATTTGCTTTTTCTTTGATTAACTTTGTAAATGCCTCCTTCTCCTTTTTGATACGAAGCAAATGCTTTTGCTCCTCAATTGAATTACCATAATACATGAAATATACTTTTGCAGGACGCTCGTGATTAATTGCTTGATAGTTTTCAATACGTCTTATGAATGATAAGTTTGGTTCGTACATAATTATATATGATGGTGATAGTTCTTGTAATAGCGATGCATCATTTTCATCGTTATACGCTTGGATGATGATTTGAGCATCTTTATCGATACTTTCAAAATTTAGGTCCATAACTTGCATTTCTTTAACATCATTAAGTTCTTCGTCAATTTCAAGTTTCTTCAAAATCTCTCCATCTAATTCAACTGCTTCTGAATCTTCAATGGGATGTAGCTGACTAACTCTCGCAACAACGCTTGCACCTCTAGTCCTTCTTCTTTTACTCACAGGTTGACCGTTTCTAGAAAACGTTTTTGATATGTTAATTTCTTCTTCATTATTCTCTTCCTCTTCCCCTTCAGGCTTGTTTAGTTCAAGATTAATTTTCTTGACTAGCGTGTTGACTTCTTTCCAATGTAAGTAATCATGCAATTTTTGAATCATATATTTACGAGCACTGAAATTTCTTTGATCAACCAATTTTTCTTCTTCCATCGTTTCTAAAAGTTTGCTTATCTGTTGAGCAATTCTCTTTGTTGAGCACATAATCAATATCGGACCCTGATTATTCTCATTTGAGATAGTCTTTTCATACAAAATATCGTCTATCAACAACCCTAATTGATTCCATTTTGGTAGTTCTTCCAAAACATATTCACCATTGTATTTCCCCAAGGCTCTTTCCTTGGTATAACTGATAATCGTATTTGATTCATCCAAATTAAGCCATGGACTCATTGAACGATTCACCCCAGACCTTTGATGCTTCAAGTTAGCATCAACAATACCTTGAACAATTTGATAAAATCCTACTGAATCTAGGGTTACAAGATCTTTTAGTAGTTCGATTAATGTTGTCAAGTCTCCAATTAGTTGCTTGGTGGTATATGTCAATCTATGCCATTGTGATTCTAATGATAGTCTTATATTTCTTACAAAAGCAGGATCATGAACGTTTTCCATATCCCAATATTCTGTCGCTAATAAAGCATTATGACGTTTTAATTCCCCTAGACATGCTTGGATACATGAAAGTATTGCAGCTTGAATTTTGTTCATCTTGTATGAAAGCTTGGTGTTGATTTCGGTGACAAATTTCCTAGTCTCTTTCTTCTTGTGATAATTGAATGATTGTGTAACCGTCACATGAAATCTTGGCCATAAAAACACGTTTGATAATCTTAAGATTCTTAATTTTGTAGCAAGAGGAGTAAAGCCACCGAAGGATTCAGGCTCATCTGAAAATGCTTTTATAAATCCCCAGTGATTTTGATCTCGATATAAATTGACAATAAAAGAGTCGTTTGAAGTTTCTTTGATACGCTCTGCGTGCAATATGAATAACCCAGTTATATCATTAGCACCAATCATGCCAGAAAGCATATCAACAACTAATACCCTTGACGTGATTGATATAATTCCTCCTTCGGAGTATATCTTCTTCCTTCTCGAGCTCTGCCAATCACCACCAATTACAATGAAGTTATCATCTGTATTATCATCTAACCAATTCAAATCTGCTAGTTCTTCACGTATTCTAACAATTTCATCATTCTTGGCATTCAAAACAAATATCAATCCCCTCTTCTTTTGTTGATTCCCTAAGGTAACAAATGATGAGCTCAATGCATGTAGTAAATTTGCTGTAATCAAATCCCAGCCTAATCCACGCCCCAAGATTAATACCCCATCCTTTTTAAGCATATCTTCAACTATTTCTTGTTGATACTTCAATGGGAGAATACAGTTAACTTCTCTTTCTGGATAAATGGGAACTACATCGGGCTCTTGGAATATGATCGGAATTGAGCTCGGCGGAACTACTTCTTCATCATCTTGTATGAATAAAGACATGGTTAAACAGAAAATTAGCAACAGTAATTTTTCCTCACTTCAACAAATGTCAAATATAGAGACACTAGATAAAGCAGTGCTCTTTCATATAGTTCATATTGAAAATATATCCAAGTCAAGATTGAACCAACTTGATGAGTGGCAACAGTTGAATGATCTGAATGATGTATCAGTAGATCGTTTGAATCGAAGGATAATTAGGGAAGTGAACCTAAATGATGATGAAGTTAATAAAACAAGTGCATGTGTGGTGTATAAACTACTATTAAGAGATAGATCAAATAACTTCTCCTACGCTTATGAACAAGAACCACTAAGATTTCTTAGGAACAATGAAACAGAAACACCAATGCCAATAAAATTAGGTGGTCGACTTCTAGTCAAAAAAGGAGCTAGAATTCAGAGAGGAGTTATCTTCCTTACGCAGAAAAATTGTGATCATCAAGGTATACATCCGGATGATATTGAATTAGTAAATACATTGAATGATGGCATTGTTAGAAAAGAAATTGATCTATTAAAAAAGTCTATAACTTCCATTTAGCTAATTGCTATTGTAATAATACTTCCCACAAGGCATTTTCATTTGGAAAATCATGATGAACTAAACTTACCAATACGTAGTCAGCATATATAGAATTTAATAGAGCAAATGTTTTCGAATCTTTCTTGTAACATCTTGCCCATTCAAGCCATAATAAAAAGGCTTCTTCATTCCAGGCTTTGAAGGACTCGTAGTCGATGACTGTAGGTTGGACCACTTCTTTCTGTGGAAAAACACCCCAAGTGATTGCGTTCTTGGAGTTACGAGCTTTTGGTCCGATAGGGAGATTAGACTCTATTTTGTTTGATGCATCACCAACGTAATAAGTGATTGATTTGTCCAATTTAGGTTGTAATATGTGCCAATCTTTTCTTGGGATGAACAATTCAGCAAATGACTTTTGATAAATGATACCATTACGTGGACCCCATCCAAATATATTGTCCGTAGATTTACAGCCATTGACGGCTGGTTGAGATGCAACTGAAAACCATCCTTTTTTATTCAATTCAAACAATTCTTCCTGTATTAAAGCAGTTTCTGGGGACAATGAAGAATCGGCCCATGGAACAACATCTATTTTACCTGATAAGTAGTCAATGAATATTTTTGTAAGATCCTTGATAGTTTCTGGTGAGCCCCATTTAGACAGTGCTTCTGCTGGGGTATGAATTTTCAAATTCGGACCATAACCATCAATTTCACCATATGCTGGAGAATTTGAATCACCAAATCTACCATTTGGGAAATCGTCCCATGTGGCATCTTTACCAAGTGCACCTTTACCTCTACTTATATCAACTAGTACATTTTTATTGTTAAGTAGAGCTTTACCTACTAATGCTTTAGCGGCCTCATCTTTAGTTACTTCGTTGTCGTTGATTGATCTTCTTCTTTGTCTTGGAGCTTCATCTTCTGAATCTGAAGCTATGGCATCTTCATGTTGAAAAGCCATAGTAGAAGGTCCATCTAGAATAGATCTTAACACATCAGACTGATTTAAAATAGAAGCAACTGCTTTTTCCAAATTCAATGTATAAAAGTGATAACCTTTGACTTTTGTGTTTTTATCAATTTCATCAATAATGTCACACACAACATTTAGACCAAGTGACTTTACTGCATCGTCATCGTGTTTAACTTGTTCAAGCTTATTGAATATGTTTTCAGGGATTGTAGAGTGAGACAATTTTGTAGCTCTAGTGAAAACTTTATATGTAGTAACTGGCATTAACCCGGGTATCAATGGAATGTTTTTTAACTCCTCATGTTGTGAAAGTAATCGCTCGAATGCTATAAATTTATCAACATCGAAAAACAATTGCGTAATTATGAAATCTGCACCTGCTTTGACTTTTTCAATTAAGAATGGTATATCTTTTTTAGGGTTTTGACCTGAATTATCGGATCCATCAACATGACCCTCAGGATACGCCGCAACACCAATACAAAAATAGTCCCCATACTGACTTTTGATGTATCTAACTAGATCAACGGCATTGCTGAAATCACAGTTGGGAGTCCAATATTCTTGAGCTCTTGGTGGATCACCTCTTAATGCTAATATATTTCTTATACCACTTCTTTTTGCCCTAGATAATGCTTCATCAATAACTTCCTTATTTGTATTTGTGCATGTTAAATGCAAAACTGTAGTTGATCCAATTTCATTTTGACAAGTTGCTGCTAAATCCAATGATTTTTCACTTGTAGATCCACCAGCTCCCCATGTAACAGTTATGAATAAAGGATTGAAAGCCGAAAGACGGTTCAATCTCGCAAGCAAGTTTCGAAAACCAGAATCCGTCTTTGGTGGAAAGAATTCAAACGATATAAACCTTTCATCAGCTTTGAGGGAGGATATCCTTTGTTTAACTGTGGACATTATTATGGTTATTAAAGAGTGTTGAAGAACAAAGCTGTTTTTTTTATCTGACTCTGTTAAAATATTAATTATTAAACAGCACTATACTCACCTCTATTACTACTACCTGTAAATTTTTCAAGGATTTCTCTACAAAAACTAGGTATTCCTTTGAGCAAGTCAATGAAATTCTCCATAACTTCTCTTAAAGAACTTTGGAAATCTATAGCATTACCCTTATTATATTGAAACCAAGCACCTCCAATAATATAAATACTTAAAAACAATACCAAGAAGATGAATATCCAGGTAAACCAACCCCAAGATTCTCCATTATCTTTTTGCTTATCTTTATTTTTGTCTTTATCGCTAGTAATACATGCAGCCTTGCTATTCACAGTAATATTTACAACACTACCATCCCATTGCTCCAATTTAAAATCATTCTCCGGAGCACTTCTATCACAAATAAAATTCAAATACGCATTCACAAGCGAGTCTCCCCACATGACTCCTTTATATTCAATAGTGAGACCTTTTCCCGATTCATTATAAAATTTTTGAATATTTGTTTCGAAACTTATTATTTCGGAGATTACAGGACTTTCGTTGTCACGGAGAATAGAAGTAATACCACATATATCTGAATTCGAAGGACAACCTTCGATGTTATTGACTGGTTCACATATTCCTAAGCTCCAAGTTATACTTGTTTTTGATGGCGGAGTGTTTCTAAGGGCGGTGAAACTATGAACTCCTTTGATACTTTCAAAATTATAGGGTTCGAGTTCTTTAACGGAACAATCTATAGCTGATGACACCACAAATTGGGTGAATAGGGTGGTTACAATAGCTGATATCATGCGGAGTTGGGATTGTTTATCAAAATTTGCTTTATCAAAATTTTGATCAAGTTTTTTTCTACTTTTTACAGAGTCGAACATGAACTGCACACAGCTGGAAGATAGAAGGTTACAAGGTTAGTCTAAACTGCCACGTTGGTCTTGCCTAGAATATATGTCGTGTATCGTGTGTCACCTATGGATAGATTCCTCCTAGATGATTTGTGATTATGCCAAGTGCTTGGAGTAGAGATTTTCACTGTAGCATCACTGTAGATGTTTTTGTATTATTTTAATCACGTGATGCGCTCACTAATCAGTTTGTTGCCGCCCTCGGTTATTTTTTTAATTTTCACAAGGAGAATTCGTATTTAAACTAGAATCATACCCCACTAATACAAAATACATCAACTATTACAACTTTCTCTTCTTCAAACATGGTCAAAGTTACTGTTGCTGGTGCTGCAGGTGGAATTGGTCAGCCATTATCATTGTTATTGAAATTAAACCCAAATGTTACTGAATTAGCTTTATTTGATATTGTGAATGCTAAAGGTGTGGCTGCTGATGTATCGCACATCAATACACCGGCAATTGTTACTGGTCATCAACCAAAAGATAAAGAAGACAGAACCGCAATTGTGGACGCTTTGAAAGGAACTGATATCGTTGTTATTCCAGCGGGTGTTCCAAGAAAACCAGGAATGACTAGAGCCGATTTATTTAATATCAATGCTTCAATTATCAGGGATTTGGTTGCCAATATTGCTAGAACAGCTCCAAATGCCGCTATTTTGATTATTTCTAATCCTGTTAACTCCACTGTTCCAATTGCTGCTCAAGTTTTGAAGAAATTGGGAGTGTTCAATCCAAAGAAGTTGTTTGGTGTAACTACTTTAGATAGTGTTAGAGCAGAGACTTTCCTTGGTGAATTAACAGACACTGATCCTGGTAAATTAAAGGGTAAAATTTCAGTCATTGGAGGACATTCAGGTGATACTATTATTCCTTTGATTAATTTTGATACTAGCGTGAGGTTATTAACTAAATCTGCTTATGATGGTTTTGTTAATAGAGTTCAATTTGGTGGTGATGAAGTAGTAAAAGCCAAGAACGGGGCTGGTTCTGCCACACTATCTATGGCCTATGCTGGTTATAGATTTGCTGAGGTAGTTATCAACTCTTTAACTGGCGGTGCAACTAGTGGTGCTGTACCGGACAGTTCCTACATTTATCTTCCAGGAGTTACTGGTGGTCAAGAATTAGCAGATAAGTATTTACAGGGCGTTAACTTCTTTTCTGTACCTGTTATTTTACAAAATGGTGAAATCAAATCCTTTGTTAATCCCTTCGAACAATTAAGAGTAAATGACGAAGAAAAGAAATTGATTGAAGCTGCATTGAAAGGATTAAAAGGCTCCATTCAACAGGGTACTGATTTTGTTAATGCTTCCAGGTTATAGGGTTTCTTTGTATAGTTTTGAATGTTAAATAGCATATATTGTGAGATTTTGGCTAACATGTAGAATCATCAGAAGATTCAGGAGTCTCACCAATGAAATTAATATCACGACCATAGAAATAAGGAAAAAAATATTAAACATGCAGCTTCTGTGGCTCGAACACAGTACCTCCAGATCTCAGTTACTACATTAAACTTCAGTCTGACGCTCTCCCAGGTGAGCTAAAGCTGCTAAATAAGAAGAACCCACGCCGGGATTCGAACCCGGAATCCTTTGATTAGAAGTCAAAAGCGATAACCATTTCGCCACGCAGGCTGCTGTTATTAATCTAAACTGTCTTCAAAATTTATTAATGTGCGACTATTCTCACGTGTTGACAAACCTAGTATTTGTTCCGGTGTAATACCTCCGTAACATTAAATAAGTTTTGCAAATACACGAAATATACGGAACATCATAACATTCCAATATACGGTATATCATATCATTCCAGTATATGAAATGTTGTATCATCCCAATGGTACGACCTCTGTAACTTCAGGATTGAAAATCGACCCATTATAATACCACTACAAATGAAACATTATATATGTAAATTATTGGCAAGATTCTTTCTCAATGATTGACAAATCTTACTATATATTAATATTTTTCTTCATTTGTTTTGTCGTTTATTTCTGACAGATCACCATCATTTTTTTCTTCTTTTATTTCAGGTTGATTTCAAAAGAACAAAAAAACTGGTAACATGTCGTTCCAGTGGTATAACTCTATAACGTACGTGACCTTGCCGTGATAGAATCGTCATATTATATAATTGCCACCTGCAGTGACACTAAACATTTGGTATTACAAGTGATATATCCTGTCTATAACTCGCCGGAGAGATTCTCAGTGACTGACAATTTCATATAAATAAGAGAAATTCCTCTCAATACTCTTTATTGATATTTTATACTAGTCTTTAGTCTTAACTGACGATACAAATGTATCGTCATGGCTCACAATTCAAACATTATAAACATTGATAACTGTAGAAACAATAAAATCTACAGCATTTAATCATATAATAATCACGTGCATTACTGAGTCAAATCTCTGGAGCTACATGATGCTTATGATTTTATAGTGTATTAGATAATATTCTCGAGTAGAGAAATCAACATTACTGGTTTAGTGGTGTAGCGGCTATCACATTTCGTTTACATTACAACTTAATGTTGAAGTACCGAAAAGGCCCCGAGTTCGATCCTCGGCTAAATCATATTTTTTACAATATCGATGAATTTACATTCATTAGTTAGGCGTTGCTAATAAAACTAAGTTGATTTATTTTTGCTGCTAAACTCACAATTTTGCATTCATGTTCTTGCCCAACAAACAAATCGGTTCAATTAACTAACATTCAAATGTCATACAATTGATGAAACCATAGCGGACGTGTAGATTGAATAACCATGGTTTATCAAGCCTAAACAACAAATTACGTAACATGACTCGCGGGACCGACACAAGAACTGTTAATTTATTAGATAATACTTTTGTCTCTTAGTGACTATTATAATCTTATAGCCAAAAAAATATATTTTATAGTAAATTTTGAAGATATTTTGGCGCAGATTGAGATTTTTTTAGATGACATCTAGTACAGTATTTTGCAGTTGTAGTATATGAATAGCAATGAACTTCTGTACCAGAGATACGTCATCACCAACTTGGCAAAGATTGAAAGCACAAGCTTTTGATTATAGGTGATATTATCAGATTCCACTCTTGCAGCAGTTCTGTTTCCGTGATTACTGTGTACCATACTTTATCGACCGCAAAATATTTTAAATTAGCAGGACAGTATGAATGGACGTGAGTAAACCTTTTGAATTACAATGTCATAATAGCCATTTTATGTACAGAAAACTGCTAGAAGTTGATCTAAACTGTCAGAACAGAGCATATATGATGAAAAGTTGAAGCTTAAAGCTAGACTACAGTCACAAATCTATTATTAGTTACACGCAATCAAACACACTCTATACATTAACTTTCGCCGATACAGAAACTAAACCCCTATCCTTATTAGCCCACGTAACATGATTAGGACTATAATGTAGCAATTCATCGTACGCAGGTATTGCCAGCATAACTTGATTGCCGTCACTAACAGGCGCTAAATCACCCCATAAACATTCAACATTTACATTCAAAGTATTTATTTCATCATCAAAACTAGGCAACCAGTAAAATGCAAGGTGATAATCTTTATTCCAATCTAGTTTGTTAAGATATAGATTATCAATACCTGAAAGATCTTTATAGATATAATTACCGTTATCTTTGGAAAAGCCTTCCGGAATTGATTTGAAGGGCGGTGCCGATTTTCCGCCGAGAACAACAACAGCCCTTACTTTTTTCTTCTTGAAATCTAAATTACACATTCTATTCTTTGGCGCTTTGATAATAATTTCTCCTAAATTTAAACCAAATGCTTGAACAGTGGTGTTGACTACCTTTATCTCAAGATAATCTTTGTAACTCTTCCCAGGAAGAATATTTGGCGGTATTCCTTTATAAGAACAAACTTCATTTCCATCAGGTAGCGACTCACATTCAACTTTAAGATTTGATTCTCTAACAGAAGGCATAACTAATAATATATCAGAAATTAAACCTTTTCTACCATATGCCTCAACAAAACTATCCTCCTTTGTTATTGTCTGGAGGAATTTTAATTTAAGCGGATTGGCCTCATTAAATGGTTCTCGAAAGTTGATTATAGCTAGACCCAGAAACGAGTAAAATACAAGGCCAAGGACCATAAATCTATTAAATTTATAAATAAATGGTAAAAATGGAAGGACCATAAAAATAGAAAAAGCTTGCATGAACGAGTAAACTGTTTTCTCGGATGCAAAAGATTCTTGAACTGATTTATTTACACCATCAAGGATAAGCCAATCTGAATTGTAAGTGATGTATGAGCCAAGTGGAACAATGATTAAAAATTGTAGTAACCAGTCGTACTCAAAATGCTTATCAAGTTGTTTGATAGTATCTTCGAGCTCTTCTTCTTCTCCTTCTGAGTCTGATACATAACGCTCAGCTTCTCCGTTCAATAATGGTTCTTCCTCGCTCGTGCTTATCCTTGTCGAACTGAATGTCCAACCAATTAAACCAAGTACAGCTGCACTTGCTTCAAGTATAAACAATAAAGTGAGCGGGAATTCACCAGTATGATCATTACCAATTTTGTTCTGCGATAAACCTCTTGTGGAATAAATTAAAAATACCCAATAAAGAGACGCTATTTCTATAATTGTAACCAACTTTGGATCAGTGTCTGGTGAATAAGTTAAATAATTGACTGCATTGAGAACAGTATAATAGACTAGAAATGCTATTGAAGTGTAAGTGGAAACCAATAACATTGGGCTTGATGATACTAAATATGCATTGGATGATTCATTTTGAGTAGTCACTACTATTATAACAACTATTGCAACAATTTTAGCAACTGGTAAAACCAACAGAGCTAGAAAGGTAATTTTCAATTTTTTGAATTTCAAAGTTAAGATAAGTAATCCTGTTATCAGCATTGGAAATAAAGCAAGCAATATCAGGTTCAATACGACGAATCCAGTGGTCGATGCAGTATAAAGTTGATTGTTAAAAGTAGTATACACAGCATCATCTTGACTTCCTTCATCATCAATTTTGCTCTCTGCAACATATTTGGTAAAATCAATTGTGTTAGACAACATATGCCATAATGACTTTAAATTAATGTTTTTGATATTGTCTTCTGCGGTATGATAAAGATCTCTACGTTCATAAAACGCCAAATCCAACCCACGAAGTCCTGCCTCTTTATAAACTTTATAGTCAGTTTCACTATGGATCAAATGATTATTAAAACCTTGTTGGAATATAGAACTTCCATAGGGATATCTAACTTTTCTGAATAGTTTCACAATTCCATAGTCAGTGCCTCTAAACAATACGGCTTTACCACCAGAACCGGCACCTTCTAAATTGAGAAAGTATTTCACAAGTTTAAACCAAGGATGTGAAACAAAAGCATTTGCACCATAAAGACCAAATTCTTCATTATTGTTGAAATTGAAGACTATTGTACGTTCAGGTTGCTTTTGTTTAGTCATATACGTTAATACACCAAGTAAACTTGCGACTCCCATTCCATCATCAGTTACACCAAAACTTGACGGAACAGAATCAAAATGGGCGCTGAGAAGTAATCCTGGAAGTTTGGAGTTTTTGCCTTCAATTTTGACTAGTAAATTGTTACTTTCATAATAAGCTATCTTCTTGGGCTTTGAATTGAGCTCAAATAAAAACTTATTCGTATAATTCAAATCATTATCATATTCAAAATAGCTTTTGCCCTCAATTATCTCGCGGATTCTCTTTTCCAAGTAATCGTGAACTTTATCATTCGCATAGGAGCTATAACTATGCTCTTGTATGGCGATATTCTGCAAATCGAGCCATGAAGAATCTAAAACACTCTTTTCGAAATTATTGCGAGGTAACCAAACAGAGTATTCAAGACTATTGTCAATATATGACAATCCAATTGTAAACAATGTTGTCAACAATACAAACCATGAAAGGGAAGTTTTCCTGTAACCGAATATTGATCTAAAAGTACGTTTAAAAACATTTGGTTTGTGGTTCCGCTTGAAACAAGAAGGAACAGCTACGGCGTTAGTAGTTTGTCCTCCTACGTCTGCCATAATTGATTGAATAACGCAGTAGAAGGTTGGATTAAATTGGTTGATTGTAGTTTGCTTGTTTTTGTTTTTACCCACGCACGGGATTTAGGGGCATGCGAAACGCATTGGAACTCCAACCGTGAGCCAGAAAAAAAAAACAACAGCCTTGTGCAACTTAGTACGACCCTCCCCACCAAAAGGAGCTCACAAACATCCTTCACCACCCTCGTTACCATCACCACCAACTGTATGACAATGCCTGAATTTGCCCCATTGAAGAATGACTTGATACTTAGAGCTGCCAGAGGAGAAAAAGTTGAAAGACCTCCCATTTGGATCATGGTACGTACAGCCCAACTTTTGTCCAACTTTTGTCCGATGAGTCTTCGTACTAACCAATTATTTTCAGAGACAAGCTGGTCGTTACTTGCCAGAATACCATGAAGTCAAAGGGGACAAAGACTTCTTTCAATCATGCCAAGACGCAGAGACTGCCTCAGCGATTACGATCCAACCAATTGATCATTTTGATGGATTAATAGATGCAGCAATAATTTTTAGTGATATCTTAGTCATCCCACAAGCTATGGGGTTTGAAATAATTATGATTGAAGGTAAGGGTCCCGTATTTGTATCTCCATTGAGATCCCCAGATGATTTATCAAGAGTTGACTTGAATCCAGATGTTGAAAAGAAATTGGCCTGGGCTTATAAAGCAATCACATTGACAAGAACTAAATTGAATGGTAGAGTACCTCTATTGGGATTTGTTGGTGCTCCATGGACTTTATTGGTATACATGACAGAAGGTCAAGGTTCAAAAATGTTCAGGTTTGCTAAGGAATGGATTTTCAAATATCCAGAAGCTTCCCATAAACTTTTGCAAGCTACTTGTGACGCATGTATTGAGTTTCTAGCACAGCAAGTTGTAGCAGGTGCACAAATGTTGCAAATTTTTGAATCTTGGGCTAGTGAATTAGGACCCGATGATTTTAATGAATTTTCCTTACCATATTTAAAACAAATTGCTCAACAATTACCACCCAGATTGAAAGAATTAGGTGTTGAGGAAAACATTCCATTGACTGTATTCGCTAAGGGTGCATGGTTTGCCTTGGATGATTTGTGTAATGCAGGTTATGATTGTGTCTCTCTTGACTGGTTATACAAACCAGAAGATGCTCGTAAAGTTGTTAATGGTAGAAGAATCACATTACAAGGTAATTTAGACCCTGGTGTAATGTACGGTTCAGATGAGTTAATTGATAAAAAAGTTGAAAAGATGATCAAAGAATTTGGTAAACGAAACTACATCATCAATTTTGGTCATGGTACTCATCCGTTTATGAAACCCGAAAAGATTGAATATTTCTTGAAGCAATGCCATAAATATGGTTCTTTGTGAGTCATTATATGGTAAATAGTACATGGACAGTAAAGATATATATACTTGTAGGCGCCAAAAAAAATAATTTTTAAACTTGTAGCAACATCATGAGTCAAGAGGAGATTTACTTGTACAACTTATCAGAAAGAACCATAGGCTCTCTAGAGCTTCTTTACTTTGATCCGAAGACTCTAGAAAGCATAAAATTTGAGGATAATCTTCCACAAGCACCAAAACAGGAAGCAAACAAAGATGTAGAGTATTTCAAGTCCGATTTGCACCGGTTTAATTTGAAAAGAGCCCAGCGCAATTTGCCACCCGTAAGTGAAATCGAATTTGATAAATTACTAGAGGAAGAATCAATTGAAAGTTTGTCTGGGTCTGAGAGCGAAGAAGAAGAAGGAGAAGGAGAGCAGAAACTACAAAGCTTAATCGAGAAACTAGAGATAGTTGAGGAACCAGATAATGAATCAACAGTCAGTCATCTTGACACGAAATCCCCCTACATACTATTTAAATCGCCAATGGCCCCCTCAAGTAAAGCTATTGGTGTATACAAATCGGTATTTTCAGAAGATCAATTAACTCAACCAATTGAAGGCTTAAAACAATTCAGCAAATTAAAGTCCAAGAAATCGGGTCTATTCATGATTGGTGGTGGTCATTTTGCTGGTGCTATCATATCCCACACTCTTAAAAACACCAGAGGCAATGCCACAAATATGAAAGAATCACTACAACAACAAGCAGTCAATATTATCATATCCAAGACATTCCATCGGTATACAACAAGAAGGAAACAAGGTGGTTCTCAAAGTGCAAGTGACAATGCTCGCGGCAAAGCAAATTCTGCAGGTTCTAGTATCAGAAGGTATAATGAGCAAGCATTAATTCATGAAATTAGAGAATTGTTACAAGAATGGAAACAACATCTTGATGAATGTACATCGATCTTCATACGAGCCAACGGTCCATCGAATAGAAAGATATTGATTGGTTATGAAGGTTCAGTTATTCAAAAAAATGATTCAAGAGTGAGGAGTTTTCCTTTCACTACCAAAAGGGCAACTACATCTGAATTGAAAAGAGCGTGGGTTGAACTTATGCATTTGAAAATTGTTGACATGCCTAAAGTAGAGAAAAAGAAGGTAAAAGAAAGTACACCCGAAAGACAAGCAATTCTGAAAGTGGAGAAATCGCCAGAACAAGTTAAGAAGGAAGAACTATCTTCAGATTTGGTTAGTCTTTTGAAAAAACAGAAGGCACCAAAGTTGATTAGTTTTATAAAGCAAAATGAGATTAATGTTAATGATTTCCAATTGGAACCCAGACATAAATACACCCATACACCAAGTTTACTACACTTTGCATCAGCTAATGGGTTAAATCATATGGTGCAGGTTTTATTAATCAACCTTCAAGCTTCACCTACAATTTCCAACGCTGCTGGAAGAACACCCGCAGAAGTAAGTGATTCTGAAACAAAGAAGATTTTTCAAATTGTCAGACACAAACTCGGAGAGGAATATTGCGATTGGAATTTGGCCAAAGTTGGAATAGGCAAGTCAAAAGATGAGTTTGATAAAGTCGAACAAACAAAAATAGAACAAATTAAATCAGAAAAGCATAAGTCAATTCAAGAAGAACTAGCTAAGAAAACAGAATTGGAATTAAAACAACCAAGATTTTCATCAGGTGGCACTTTGGGACCAAAGGTCGATACTTTAAGTGGACTCAGTGATCAACAGAAGTTGAGACTAATGAGAGAACAACGAGCAAGAGCTGCAGAAGCAAGATTAAAAACGCAAGAATAAATATACACGTTATTCTATAATTTTTTCTCTCTCCGTAGCTTCTACTTCTTCTTCCACTTCTCCTTCATGTTTCTCTTCTTTGTTTGAGATTCTCAGCATTATGAAAGTAATTGGTAGCCTCTTACCCTCAAACGAAATGTTATTAACAATTTTATTCAACACCATATCAAATGTTAAATCCCTATTTACCTCAGGATCATAATGATGATAATCATTCAAAGCAAATTTAACTACTGTTTTCTTCAAGTGGTCACCATTGCCATCCATACTCTTCTGGAGATCCTTTGCAGAAACCCAAGATTGTGTAGCCATTGGCGGTTTATCATCTTCCTCAGTATCATCATCTTGAGTTAATCTCGCACCATCACCAGAACAGTAACATTCCAACAAATCATGAGTATTAGACGTGGTTTCTTTATCAACCTCGAACAAATTTCTTAAATCATTATAATCAAAGACATCAGATTTACTTGATGAATCATTATCTAAGAACTTTGAACTTAATTTATTCTTCATTAGTTGACGCTGAAATATCTTTTCATCAATACAACCAGTTGTAAACATTCTATATATAAAGCACGGCTTATTTTGACCATCTCTATGAATTCTTGACATTGACTGTAAATCAGTAGATGGATTCCAATCATTATCAAATAAGATTAATCTTGACGCTCCAACTAAATTTATTCCCATCCCTCCAGATTTCGAAGATAGTAGAAATATTTGAATTTGTGGAGTTTTGTTGAATTGATTCACTAGTTTGTTACGTAGATTATTTGGCGTAGATCCATCTAACCTTAGAAATGACAAATTGAGCTTTCGAAGAATATTCTCCAACAAGTTTAATGTTTTGGTATAGTTTGAAATCAATACTATTTTTTCCTTTTGAGCAACAATCTCTAATAACAATGGAATCAAAACGTTGATTTTGCCCGAAGAAGTGGACAAGTTGAAATCTGTATCCACAAAACTTTGGAAAAAACTATCATCTGCAAGCAATGATGGAGAATTGCAGATTTTTTTAAATAAATTGATTAACGTAAATGCAGTAGACCCTGTATTAAGTTGATCGAACTTTTTCATATTCATGATATACTCAAAAAGTTTGACTTGTAAATCAGTTGGTGGGACAAACAATAATACATCAGTCTTTATAGTTAGATAATTACTTAATATTGCCTGAGTTCTGCGAAGTATAAATTTTTGAGTCGATTGAATCAATTGTTGCGACATTTCTTCACCGTGCTTCTTAACTTCTGGATCAAGACAATTCACGTCCCGTGCCCTTGATATGGGGATTATGAAATTTCTTTGAAATACCTTGAACTCAGGTAGGACGTTTGGATTGAGAAAAGATATTAACGTATGGAACTCAGCTAAATAATTCTGGATTGGCGTACCCGTTAATACTATTTTCTTTGGGATGTTGAGCTTGATCAAATGATTCAACACCTTATTCGTGCTATTTTTCAATCTATGTCCCTCATCACACACCAATAAATCAAACTTTATAGTTGACAATTCCTGAAAATGAGCAGTAATTTTTTCATAGTTAATAACCAATACTTGATGCACATTAAGTTTCCCAAAATTTCGAAGATCCAGCTTTTCATTTGACAATGAGTTATTCAAGGTAAGTATATTAATCTTGTTCGTACCTAGCCATTTCTTAAATTCTTGTCGCCAGTTATTAATCAAAGTCACCGGACACACAATCAACACTTTACTTACTAATGGCTTCTTTTGGCCAATATAAGGGTTTTGCTTGAGTAACGTCCAAATCGTGGTTATTGTCATTAAAGTTTTCCCCAATCCCATTTCGTCAGCTAGCAAACAACCAGAGCCTTGATAATCTCGAAAACCCAAAAGACATTCATATAAAAAAATAACACCTTCAACTTGATGTGGTCTTAGTTTCGTTGCAAGAATTGGATCAATACTAATTTTCACATTGGGCTTTGCAGTTGGAGGGGATGGCAATGTAATTGCTTTCGAGTTTCCCTCATACAATGATTTTCTGAAATCCGTTGGTTCTGTATAGGTTTGGGGAGCCACTTTTTTGAACCCACCGGATACAATCTGTTGCTTTGGCTCAATGGATTCTGCTTCTACTATCGACTCATGAGACGTTACTTTTTCATCAATTTCCACTTCAAATACTCCAATGGGGATGACCTCCTCAAATTTCGGTACAGAATTGAATGTTTTCTTCCCCATTACTTTCCCATCCATGTTCTTAAATGTCATCTCACATCCTTGATCTGTGTAAGTAACTGTGACGTACCCATCTCCATCCCAAGTTTTATTTTTCTTCATGGTCTTTTTTCTCCATTGTACCAAATATTTCTCAAAGCTTGGATCACAGGCAGAAGAAGGTCTTGATTTCTTTGATGTGGACTCATCGATTGATAGTGAATGTTTTTTGAGATTTGGCGATTTCAACTTTGGTTTTGGCTTGGGGACAGCACCACCAGCCGCAGCTGCCAAAATTGTATTCGTTTTAGCTGCTCCATTAGCGCGTGCATCTACCCTTCTAACCAATCTTGGAGGTTTGAATGGCGCATTAGGCTTGGTGTTGTACATGATGTACACGAGCTGTTTTTTGGCAACAGGACTCGTTTTTGCGAATCAAGTATTTTTACCACAAAAACATTGGCGTGAGCCTAGATGAAACAATGGGCATTTGTATCATTAAAATGTGTATTAAAAAAGCTATAGTATTTACAAGATGGTGGTTAAACCTTCAAATAAACCGAACTAGAAGAAGGAAATCCGAATCTCTATTGTGAACCTATCTAGCGGCGCAGTTCAACTGAATTCGTCTCAATTTATCGTTGAGTCAATGTGTGAGAATCTATTCCAAATAGATAATAGTAGCCTCTTGACAATGAAAACATGATACTTGTAGGCAAGTAAGAGTAAACCCCGTACACAATGAACAACGTGAATAGCAAAAAAAGTCCATGAAGAAGCATCGATTCAGTTTTGGTCAACATGGTGAACGGAAAATGGATATAGTACATGGAATACAACCATTGATAAGACCTTGGCTTGGACGTCCTACTTTCTGATTCTTTCATTATAATGTTGGTAAGTGGGTGGCAACAAGTGACTGATCAGGCGACGATATGATAGAACAAAGGCAACTTGATGTGACTGCCAATAGGATTGTTGTGATAGAAGAGTAAAGATATATAAAACCTATATTATCAATAGAAAATAATTCGTTTGGTTTATTTTCCTTTTCGTTTTCTGATTGGTCTCTTCATTACACAGCCTTGTTGTATCCTACTTCAATGTATGTATACGACGATCGATCCAAAATTACAACTCCATCTAGGTAGACGGTTATGAATGTTGAGACCATGCAGTGATAGATCTGGCGTTATGATTAATGGGAGCTGTTTTCGGTTGTTTGTCTGACTTTTCTTTTTCTCCAGACGGCGTCAATTTCCAGCAACGGTCACCAATTATTTGCGTTTCTGGCGTCCACCATAATCACTCTACCTATCTGTTTCACTTCTTACTTCTCAGAGTTCAGCATCTCATCTTGATGTGAAGTTAAAGATTCGTCACCTCTGAAACAGAAAAAATAAAAAAACGGAAAATTTTCATGGTTATCATCTCCAGATTCAATGTCATTTATTGAAACAGCAGTGCTCCGACAACTAAAGAAGGAGTTGATCGAGACGAAGCCTCTGGTAGAGTCAAATGTGAAGGAGATATACAATCAATTGATGTGCCAATTGGATCCGAAAGAAGTTAGTGATGTATACAGAGTGCTCTACAACGACACCTTATCCATTTGTTTACTAAAATTGTATTCATTTATCCGAATCCTAGACCAAATAAACGAAATATTTGATTATGTTTTAACTTATTTCAATACTTCGTTTGCGCCATTGCAAAATTCATTGAACTCTGTGGTGGATAAGTTACAGTTATTTGAAAATAAAAACCTTGAACTATGGATAGATATGATCATGGTGCAACCAATAACTAAAAATTTGACATTGTTGCTAGAAATATTATTAAAGAAAGTTGATGATAAGATGTATTTTTCGAATAAGTACCCCAATTATTTTCAAGATTGCATATTACTATTTGATAATACATTATCAAATGCCATTAGCAAAACGATTTATATCACACTCAATGAGTTATACAATCAAGATGTACAAAGTTGGTATAAATCTTGGAGAGATGTGGTAAATTTAGGTCTACGGAATGACGGTACAAGACTGAACATCATAACTCATCTACTTCCCTTATTAATCAAGATAGATCCTGAATGTTTTCCATTGATAGTAAATGATCATAAATCGAATTTGAAAATATTGATAGGTGTTTTGAGTATGGGACAAAGGTTGGGTTTTTCGTTAAATGCTATAGACCAACAAACATTGACCAATTGTTTAGTGAATTACGATACCCAAATACGCTTAGATTCTTTACAATTATTATTGTTGGGAGGAAAAAAGCACTCAGTTACGAAACATGACTTTGATACAATATGGGAAAACTACATTTTTGAAATCCACTTGAACAATGCCGATGATCAAGATAAGTTTATTAGTATTATTTATCGTTTCTTCAGTGGGAAATTAACCGAGTGTTTAGCAGGTAAATTTGGTGAAGAAGCCAAAGAAGAGGGCCGTATATTTCTAGATAGATTGTTGGAGTTGTTACTCACTCATTTGAAATCTGAAAACAACTTCCAACAAAAGATTGGTGCAATAACATTAGTGGGACATATGCAAGAGAAATTTCAGAATGTTTACAATGAGAAATCAGTCAAATTGTTGATAAATAACATGTTCTCCAATTACAAAGCTGTTCGTAAATCAAGCTTAGAATTATTATCCAAATGCAATAATTTAGAAACACACTTCAAGGATGATGAATTGTTGATGCAAAAATGTTTTGTGATTTTACCACGAATACAAGGCAGAGAAAGCGATGGTGCGGTGACGGCACTTACATTCTTAGCAACACTTTACTACAATACTAACAAGGAAAAGTTTCAAATGTTAGTGAAAGAGTTAGAAACTAAAATTGAATCAAATGATCCAAAACATGCATATATCATGGCCCTTGCACAAATTATATCCAAATTTGGCCATCAAGGAGATGTTTTTCATTCTTTGGATGTGGCTCTTGAGTTTGTGGCTGAGTATACAGAGTATCTATCCAAAGAGACTATAGCTTATACAGACGAAAAGGAGTTTGTAACAAATAAAACCCTTGTAAATTATGCATGGAAAGTCTTGAAGGCTGCCGACGAATTGGTACTTGCTGTTTTAGAATGCAATCTGACAATTGATCCTGAGGTTATTAATCGATGTTATTTACTAATTCTGCAGCAACTACGCACAATTAAATTCAGAGCTGCAATTTCTTCACTGTATCCAGTATTCATACGAATGACGAAATTATTGGTAGGTTCTGAAATAAATGGGCCGATAATGAGGTTTAAACTTGAACAAGAATTAAGCTATATAAAGTCAGAGAGCAAGAACCTCATTACAAGAAGGTCAGGTGGCTTGCTATACATAATTCCTGCACTACTTATATCATTGAAAGAAAATAAAGAATTGTGTGATATGACATTCAAAGAATTACTTCTGCTTGCAAACTCACCATATGAGCTAACTGAATCCAAAGAAGATTTACCACAGGTTCATGCCTTCAATACTTTGGGGCAATTGTTCAACGAAAGTCAATTAGCAAATGAAAGTTCTCCATTTGTCGAACAAGGGCTTTTGCTTTCCTTGGAACATTTTAGTTCTTCAAATTGGTCAATCAGAAATTGTGCATTTATGTTGTTCGGTGGGTTGAAGAAGAAAATATTTGGAGGAACTAGGATTGTCTCCAAGCGATTTTTCACAAGATTTAGAAAAATCGAAGAAGCATTCATTAAACACTTATTGTACGGTGAAGATCAAGTTGTATTTCCCGTTTTAATAATGTTGGAGAATTTGGAATTCATTGGATGCTCTTCTGAATTAACAAATGCAGTAAAAACCTTGTTGGGTAGGAAATCGTGGAAAGTCAGAGAACTAGCAGCCAGAATTGTTGCAGCGATGCTACCAGTTGAACAGTTAAATACATTCATTGAACATGCATTGAGTTTAGAATTAGATTTAAATTCATTACATGGGGTTCTATTTTGTTTGTTGGAAGGGACCAACAAATTATCGAAAAGCTTTAATGTTGAGGATAAAATTGAACTTGTTTTCAATGACTCTTTTTACATTGCTAATACTTTTTTAAACGTTTTGAAAAAGCTCGAAATCAAATGTAGCGATTTTGTTCATTTAAGGTCTTACTTCAGTGTTCTTATAAAATATAGAACTATGCTCGATGGAGGAAAACAATTATTTCTTGAGACACTTGTCACTTACCTATTGAGGAATGACGAACAAAACAGGATAGAATATATTAGGACAGCGTTGAGCTCTGATTATGACAATGTTCATGTGAAGGTTTTGGAATTCATCAAAGAGAAAGAAGTCGACTGTGCGGAAGTGGTTTGGGACTTTGCGATCACGACCGATGTTGAATACACCAAGAAAATAGCATTGAAATTGTATGCAACTATGAATAAAACTGTTCTCCCAGCTAATCCACCATTATTTGACCCAGGTTGTCCCTCCGTGTACCCATGTGTTGCATGCATAGTTCATGACGACAATAGAGATTTTATCGAGTCTTTATTCCACCTTACTCGTGATGATCAGGAGCTCGATACTAGAATTGCCGGTCACGATGAGATAATTACGTACATCAAGAATTGCTCAACGAAAAAAGGATATGTTTATTCTAACTGTGTTTCACTTTGTTTTGAAAGGGGACTATTTGATGATGACGAAGGCATTAGATACAAGGCTACAAACTGTCTTTCAGAAGTCCTAAACATAGGATTTACCGTTGACACTACTTACTTGACTCGTGTTTATCCCCAGTTAGCTGAACTGGTTTTGGACGCTGAACTATACGATGAAACTGTGTGTGATATGCTTATGAGGAATACTCTTGACATAGATACGTTAGATGCAAATATTAGAAGCTGTCAAAAAGTTGATCTTTACTCCTACGAACGTCACAACTTCCACAAGAATGAGGTAGAGCTTAGTCATTGCTTTTCCAGATTTCCAGTTGATATACAGAAACCAGTGTTTGAAAAGTACAGACTTAAGGTAATGGGAGATGCATCTTATATTGAGAAATACAAAAAAGAACACAGTAACAAGGTTGAGGATATACCTCGAGACTACATAATGTATGATTTTGTGGAAAAAACTCGAATTAATGCCAGCATTGCAGAATTAAAGAATTTGGATGAAAAATTATTCACTCAAAGTTTTTGCAAGCTTGGTTGAGTGGAAAAAAATGAAGAGGTGTATAAAAGGAGAAAAGTTTTTAAAACTTCAATATCACTTTTTCTTTCAACAACAATGTCTTTAATGTATGTTAATCACTACTCAATAACAGCAATTCAGATTTTGTTTTTATGATGAATAATTATTATAACAACAACGAATTTCTTCAGCTGAACCACCATGTGGAAACAACAATAATTTCAGAGCTTTTTAACACTGATCTAAACTTTATCTGATTGCCTTATTTGTATTGAATTTTATACTAACAAATCACAGAGGTCGACTACAAGGACTACGCTTTAATAGAGGAGAGGTTTGTCAAGATTGCATTGGGCCAATCTCCCTCACTGTAGACTTCTAATTTGAGCTCATCGCTACTTTTTTTCTCTCTTGATCGCTCTTCACTGTTCCTTTCTTCACCCAACCATGAGTTTAGATACATTTGCAATATGTTCGAAATGTTTAGGTGAAGATAAACATATCAAGATGGTAAAGCATGATAATGGTGACGAATGTAAACAGTGCACTCGCCCATTTACAGTTTATCGTTGGGGTACTAGATCAGCCTCCAACAAATTACAAAAAACCGTCATCTGTATAACATGTGCTAAAGCAAGAAATAGTTGTCAATCATGTTTACTAGATATAAACTATGGAATCCCAACAGATATAAGAGATACGGCATTGAAGTTAGCAGGAATTGAGCCCCTATCACTATCGAAGAGTCTGACTAATCGAGAAGTTAAAGCTATCATGGCTGACAAGTTGGAAAAATCACTTAGTAAGCAAGAACATGATTCAAGTAAAGCGAAAGAATTATTGAGTAAGTTAGCAGAAAAGCTCAATGGTAATACCCAGGACATAATATCACATCAAGAAACTCAAAATTCCAAGGTTGATGTGTCTAAGTTGTCTAAAAAATTGCCATTTGGAAACCTGTTAGATCCCGAGAGACATCCTGATTCAACTACCTTTTTCATTTTCGGATTTCCATCTGATTTTCCTCAATACATGCTTTCAAAATATGCAGCAGAGTATGGGAAAGTGAAAAGCATATTATTAAGTCATGAAAGTAGATGTGGTTTTTTAGTGTTTGAAAAGCAAAATTCAGCTAAGTCATTCGCTAAATCAATCAACGAGAACGGATTGAATACGAATAAGAAGACAGCAGGATTGGTGATCATAGAGAATCAACCCATGAGAGTATGTTTTGGTAAACAAAGACCGTTGGCAAAAGCGAAGGAGGAGAAGAAACAATTGAGTACGGTTGTAGGAAAGGTGATGAAGCAATTGGCCGACAAAGACAGAAGTCCCGAGAAAGTCAAAACTAAGGAGAGGCCAAAACTGCAGCAAATAGTCAAGTATAAAGCTTTGCAAGAGGATTATGAAGAATAATGTATTTATGTAGTTATATTATAGATAGAAATCAATACGAATGTTAGGATTAAGTAATTCCCTATTAGAAATTTGTTTTTCTTCATGCATTACTATCACCACAATGAATTTAGAGTCACAACTTTGTTTCATAACAGCGGCGATACTTGCTCCCGTATTTATTGGGTTGGTAAGGTTATTATACGTGCTTCCAGCATTGAGATTACCTGTAGCAATTAAAGAGAAGAAAAAGTTAATTCCAAACGATGGCTCTAGTGTCACAATCTTACTAGGATCAGGTGGTCATACAACAGAGATGATGAGAGTTGTCTCTAAATTGGACATATCAGCTTTATCAAGAACATGGATATATTCATCTGGAGACAATGCATCTTTGGCGAAGGCTAAATCATACGAAGAAGCTTTAAATGGTACAAGCGAGTACATTTGCATCCCAAGAGCAAGGAAAGTAGGTCAATCATATGTTCTGTCTGTGCCAACCACATTATATTCATTTGTCGTATCAGCAATCACTTTAATGCATCACAGACCTTCGATTCTATTATTGAATGGGCCAGGCACGAGCGTTCCAATTGCATACATTTTATTTGTTTACAAGTTCTTCGGATTGTGTGATACGAAGATCATTTATGTCGAAAGTTTAGCCAGAGTTAGTAAATTGAGTCTAAGCGGAACCTTACTACTTCCAATCACTAATAGGTTCCTTGTTCAGTGGGAATCATTATATCATCTATACAGTAGAGTTGAATACTATGGTATACTAATATAAAATGCCTTTGTAAGGCAAAAAAATATTTAGTTGCGCGTGCAGAGCCAGCAAGGACATCTATTCAAATGTATCCAAATGGCTCTGGGCAATACGTTTAATGGCGAGATTTGCGAGTTTCCTGGGGTGTATGTAGATAGGTTCAATGTATCAGGGGAAGCTTTGTTCTTAACGCATTGCCATCAAGATCATCTCCAAGGACTATTGAATAAGTCATTTTGCAGTCGCGTGTACTGCTCAGGTTTAACTAAAGATATAATTGGAATACATTCCAGATATCAACAAGTGCTACCGTGCTTAAAAGCCCAGGAATACGATGAACCATTTGATGTCCAGACTTTTGTGTCTACAATCACCGTTACCATGATCAAGTCATACCACTGCCCAGGATCCACGATGTTTTTATTCGAAGGAAGTGATGGTCGAACCGTTTTAGCAACCGGTGATATTAGGGCAGAGGCATGGTGGACATCTTCATTAATCAAAAATCCTTATTTATTTCCATATATTACAGGCCTTAAGGTTTTAGATCAAATATATATATTGATACTACGTTTTCATATAGAGGCGAGCCTTATATTTCCATTATGCCTAATGCTGAAGGGATTCTTGCCGTCATTGAAATTTTGAAATTGTACCCTATTGATGATGAGATTCAGTTTTCATTCGTTGATGCGGTTATCACGGTCAGAGGAAGCTTGGCTTCAAATAGTCGATCATTTTGGAGGAGAATTACTTGCAAAACCTCATATAATGAAAAGATTAAACCTACTCAGAGAGAATCTGGTTATCTACACGCGAAAGCAGCGGTTGTCGTTCAGAAAGGGACCCATTTTCAACGTGAGAAGCTTACAAAAAGATGTTCCAGTAATAATTCCAATCAAGCATACAATTAATTTCAATATAATCGATTATGCGGGATTCTGTTTACCAAGATTGGTAAACTCAGATTGCTCAAAGATGCAATGTATATTAGAAACCAAAATGGGCCACAAGATATACGTCCACGAAGGAAGACGATGGTTATTACCGAAAGGCAGCGAGGAGCTACCTCCAACTAATATAATGTTAATGTTTTCACGTCATTCATCATACGAGGAATCTAGAAAGCTAGTTGAACTATTCAAACCAAGACTGGTATATCCATGTTCAGAATCGAGAATATCATGGTTGAATGGGTTCACCGTGAAACTTGTATTTGGTGATATCTGTTCGTCATGAAATTACAGATTTGATTTAAATAAGTTCAAATTGTATGGCCATCCATTACCTCACATGCTTGATAGAGAAGTGGTCGCCATTAATTGATGGTCTTTTTCTCAACGTGTAAAGGAAGTTAATTTTGTTGAAAATATTGTGAACAACGGCAGACCTTTCAAAGGACAATTGCAATTGATTTCCATATTGGAAGATAAATGTGGACTTCAAGTTGCAATCAATAATTGCTGGTAGAGGAGAAGAGAAATTCAAACATGTAATAAATTATCATCATTATTTGAAAAACAATTGCTCTATATTCGATACACCCGAGGGAACTTCAAGCAATTATGATTCAGATTCATGTACTGGTTTGACCTCAATAGATGAGGAGTCAACGATCAAAGTATCAGAAGTTCCGGATGTGATTCAGTCCGGTTTCACATTTGAACAATCATTCTCTGATTGTGGAGGGTGCTATCTGACCCCGCTTTTAAACGATAACCGAATTAAAGACATTACAGACGCTCTAATCAAAGACAAAAGAAACTGGAATGGTTTTAAATTAAAATCTATAGGACAATGCAAGGCTTTAAATCAATAGTACAAAACAGTCTTTAATTCTCTTTCCATCTATGACCACATTTAACACACTTATAAAAGGTGGTCATAGGTTCATCCGCTGATCTAATTTGTAATTGAAAGAAATATGCTTTATCACCTCCACATGAATCTATTGGACATTGTGCTGCTGTTTGATCAACGTTATCCCAAGTTCCTTCACCTCCGAGAACATCATCAACTTCTTTTCTATGCAATTTCTTTCTATCATACATCTGTAGACCGTTGATTTTGAATTCGTATGGACATGTAGAGCAATAGAATCTATTTAGCCCGTCATCCCCAGGGGATATAAGTAGCATATTCGAGCAGTTGGGACAGAATGTTAACATGGTTGATTGAACGAGATGAGTGGTGTCATCTCAACATTTTTCATCCGCGCTAAAAACTGGCAGCACTTTAAAGAGAATAGCTAATAACGACCAATTCGACATGAGTCAACTTGAAATCAATAGCCCATTCAGATCACCTACAAAACGAAATAGAAGGATAATAGAGAAATTTGAACTCAATTCACCCCGAGTTGTTTCCTCGCCGGTCAAAACCCCTAATGGACGAGCTGGTTTGATGTCCCCAGAGAAAAGATCAATACAGGATTTAGATCAATCTGCTAGAAAGAGAGCAAATAACAGTCTTTATAATAGATTGATGGAAGAATTCCTGGACTCTGACGATTATTTGAATGAGCAAGATAAAAAGTTAGCAGAGCGTATTATTAAAGGATCAAGAGGCGAGGATCTTGACGATGAAAGAAACTATGGAAGTGATGTTGAGTTTGAAATTGATTTAACTGAACAAAAACAAGCAAGGAGGAAGAAAATAAGAGAACAAATAAGTGAAAATGAAGATGAAGACGAAGACGAGGACGAGAACAAGGACGAATTCAAAGGTGATGAATCAGTCGAAGAATCAGAAGTCGATCTTAGTGATGATTCGGAGTTCGAAACGAATACTCAAAATACACCTCTGAAAAGAAAGCACCAGAAACAATCGAGCATATCATATAAAAAGAAGATCAAAAGCGATCCCATGGAAAGAAGATCAAGAGCTGGTAGACCTTCCAAAAGCGAACTAGTTCTAGGGCAAGTGAAAAGTATTTTTCAACAAGATGACGAAATGCTCTGCCAAGATAACAAATCTAATGTATTAAAATCGTTAGAGAGACAGAGGATTCTGCATTCAAAAAAAAACTTTGTGAACTCAATCATTGATCAAAATACTGATAGGAATTCTGTACCTGAGATAAGTGGAGTTTTGAAACCGAAAGATGCTTTTTTGCCAGATATAATAGACTTTGAGCCACTACCTTTACCTAAATTAGATAAAGAGGGTAATATATCAGATGAAGGATTCTTGAAAAAATATTTTGACGGAGTGGATCCTTCTAGAGCCAAACAAGGGAGATTTTTGGACGATAGGGTATTCTTCTTGGAAGGTTCTGAGGGTTACTTTGAACAGCAAAACACAAGAGCTAAACCAAGTGCGAACTCATTGATTGAATTGGCACCTCAATTAGAATACCATGAATTCAATGCTTTCATCAAGTTGGGAGAGAAAGCATGTCTGGATCGCATAGGAATTCTCAATAATTTGCATAAATATTTATACCATCAATGGTGTTTTGAGATGTCGCAGGGCTATAATTTGAATTTCTATGGTGTTGGCTCTAAAATCGATATTTTGAACAACTTTGCAGAAGAGTATTTCGGTGGCTGGTGGAATGATGTTGTAGAAAAATCATTGCCGAAAATTCTTGTTGTCAATGGGTACAATCCGAACGTTGATTTCAAAACTATTGCGCTTGAAATTGCTTCAATATTGATTCTGGAGGATGATAATGTAAAATTACCCAAGCATGTGTCAGAAACTGTTCCTTTTCTTGTCCAATACTCCAAAGATTATAGTAGTATCAACTACAAACGTGACTTTTTGAGACCCAAACTATTGTTGGTCATACATAATTTGGATGGAGAAGCATTTCGAAGTGAAAAAGTGCTGGGTTTGCTAGCGCAATTGTTAGGAATCCCTGAGATATGGGTGATGGCTTCAACCGATCACATCAATGCACCATTGTTATGGGATCTGTCAAAATTGAAAGATTTAAACTTTATTTGGCATGACTTAACTACATATTCAACATACTCAACAGAAACATCTTTCAAAGACGTTCTTAACCTTGGTAAATCAAAAAAATTTGTAGGTGGTCTTGGTGCAAAATTTGTGTTAAGATCACTTACGGATAACCATAGAAATATATACCGCTTATTACTAAAGCAACAATTGGAGAATATGGAGAAACTTGTGTCTACTGCAGCCGGAAGAAGTGGACTAAAAGGTGGTATTAAATTTGCAGTGGAACTTAAAAAGTTATACAACTCATGTTTGGATGAGTTTATTATATCAAATGAAATTACATTTAGGACCTTTTTAAAGGAGTACATCGAACACAAAATGTGTCAGTTGGTTAAAGACTCTTTAGGGACTGAAAAGTTGTTTGTGCCGTTCACCTATGATGAAATGCAGAAGATTCATAAGCAAGAATTTGCAAGCGCTTTAGCAGCTGAATATTGAAATACATACAACTGGTAGCATAAATGTAAATCGAATATTGTTACATCATTGATCCTTTTTGTTGTCCTCTTTCACGCTTTTTTAACTACGCCACTACTATAAACAACAAGCAACACGAATCAACATTATATCACAATCCCTCTTCACCTGACTAAGTATTCGAAATGGGGAATTTTCCAAAGCTTGTTGAAGGAACCAGTCTCCAGGTTGGTAAGCATAATGCCAAGATCGTGAGATATCTTTCCGAAGGGGGGTTTGCTCACATCTATGAGGTTACCATTGATCCTCCAGAAGAAGATTCAAACATTGCATGTTTGAAAAGAGTGATTGTTCCAGATAAGAATGGGCTAAATATATTAAGAAAAGAAGTTGATGTAATGAAGACCTTGCGTCATGGTAGGAACATTGTCAAGTACTATGATTCACATGCAGAGCGATTGAAGAATGGAACATATCAGGTCCTTGTGTTGATGGAATTGTGTCCTAATAAATCATTATTGGACTATATGAATAAAAAAATCAAAAACAAACTAACTGAACCAGAGATTCTAAAGATTATGTTGGATATATCTCAAGGAATCTATGAAATGCATAAGTTGAAGTTAATTCATCGTGATATCAAAATAGAGAATGTGCTTATTGATGCTAAACATGATTTCAAATTGTGTGATTTTGGTTCCACAACCGTTCCAACTATGCCACCACAGGACCAACAACAATTCAGTTTTTTAAGCCATGACATTCTTTATCATACAACCCCACAATATCGTGCGCCAGAAATGGTTGACTTATATAGAGGATTACCAATAGATGAGAAAGCAGATATTTGGGCATTGGGTTGTTTCTTGTATAAATTATGCTACTATATCACACCATTTGAAACAAACGGTGATTTAGCCCTTTTGCATGCATCTTTTCAATTCTCACCAGCACCACCGTTTTCAGGAGATCTCAAGAATCTCATAATTATTATGCTTCAAGTGAATCCTTTATTTCGTCCGAATATTGTGCAAGTTTTGATTTTGGTTGCTAAAATGCTGAATATTGACTTCAAGAGCTTGGGCTTGAAGGATTTTTACAAAACTGGTTCATATAATTTCCAAGCTTTGCATGAGTATCAAGTGCATAAACAAAATGAGCTTATCAGGCAAAAGCAAATGTATTACCAACAACAAAGTCTTGTTAATTCGAAAAGTCCAAGTACTGTTAGCGTTGCTGTTCCTCCTCCACCACATCAAGATCAGGTTATACCTTCTCCTCAACAACTACAACGACCACAACAAGGGGAGGAACAAGAACAACCAGAGCAACATGTACTTGTGAAACAGCCCGATCAGCATGTACTGTTAGAACAACCTGGTAAATATTTGCCTACGCAACCACAGGGCCAAAGTGTACTTCTGCAACAGCCAGATCAACATCTATCTCCTGAGATCAAGCAAGGCAATCTTGAAGTACCTCTAATGAAAACAACTTCTTCTCATGGATCTTTGGCTGGCTTCAGTCTGAGTGATGATGCAGAGCTTTCCGATATAGAGCAATTAGAGGATGCAGAAGAGAGATACCCATCATTAGAGAACATAGAGGATGCACAACAAAGATACCCTTCGTTGGACAATATTGGTAAACTAGAGCCAAGTGTGAGTATTACGTCATCCTCAAAAGCTCCACTGAGACCTACAAGTATGCATACAAACAATTCCAAGCCAGAAGCAACACTTTCGTCCAAAAACACTGGAAATCAAAACACCGAATATCAAACTATTGACACACGGAAAAAGCAACAGCATTCTAGCTTTGTCAAAGACGCTGAAAGACTTGCTGATGACATATTTTGTAGCACTAGAACTCCAAAATTTACTGCAAATGAGACATTTGATAGATTGAGGAAAGATGATGAAGAGGTTGGAAAGCCAATACCCCCTTCAAAAATTCCAGATATTGATATTTTTGAGTTATCCAAAAGTTTTGAGAACAAATTGAGTGTAGGGAAAAAGGATAACGATAATACCCAAAACATAGCACAATTCCATACTGGTAGTAATCCATTTCCATATGGAGGGCCTACTAATTTGGGTACGTCGAAATCAGAAAGTAATATCAAACCTGAGGGCCATAAATTGAACAATCCTTGGGGTGGTTATAGAGTAGTACCAAATGAATTAAATGCTCCAGGTGAGAGGCACGAGTCATCTATTCAGCAACAAAAAAATCCGTATACTATTCAAAAATCAAGATTTAATCCATCGAGAGCCCGGAATGAACAACAGCAACAGCAGCAGCAACTGAATCAGCAACTGAATCAGCAACTGAATCAGCAACAAACGATCACAAATAATATTGTACAAGAACCAAATTTAATTGACTTGGAAGTTGGTTTAGCATCGTCAGATTCATCATCATCTGTGCTCAACAGCAAACCCAATATTCCATTAAATAGTAATGACTCAAATTTGTCATTGATTGACATGGAAATTGTTGAAGATGATGGCAAGATTTCTGAACAAATGGAGAATAGTACAAGCATTGACCATAAACTCAAAAACCCGGAGCAAAAAGTAAAAAGTCCTGAGCAGAAACCGGTTTTTAAGAAAAGAATATCTTCAAATCATAATACGTCACAGTTTAGCTTGCAAGAGGAAGTAATTGATTTTGCATCTGATGATGAGAATCCAGACAATGGATCAAATTTGAGTAGAATTAAGATTAGAAATTCATTAAAAAAACCTAAATCGAGAAAGTCTGTTGAGCACAGAAGATCTGATAGTTGCAATAGTGAATCCAAGAAAAGACTCTCGTTCTTAGGTGGTAATTGATATAGAATTAATTTTGCGTTGTTGATGTTTATACAATCATATATATTCAATTCTTCGAAACTCATTGCGAGAAAAGCAAAATAAAAAATCTCAAATTCATATCAAAGTTTTTTTGAAACGATGAGTTTCTTTCTCTTCATTAGATGGATATAATCAGACACCAATTATCTCAGTTATTATTGTTGGTACCTCCGGAGACATTTGAAATTGGGCCGAATGAAAGAGTCGGACAACCAATTTTAAAAATTCTTCAAGGAGAGTCAGCAAGTTTAATTGAGATCAGTGATTTCAAAGAAATCAATAGTTTACCTGAATTACAAAATATTCTTCACAAATATCCAGAAACTAGTTTACCTGAAGTCTTAAACGAATATGTTGACACTTTGTTCACTTTGACTGAAAAATTTTTGAATGAAGATGCATTGATCAGTTTACATATCATGGCTGTTGCAATTTTGCAGTTATTTTTACAATCTAATTTTACGGGACCCCAGGTTTCAATTAAATCATATTCACTATGGTTCCCTCATTCAGAATCAGAAAAACTACGTTTTGATGCTGTAAAATTGTTAAATATTGAAGGTCAACAAGCCTATGATTTGATGCAAGATCCACTTTATTTGATCATGGCAGAATTGTTCTTCGAAAAATTGATAGGCACACCTTACGAATTGTCATTATTCAATCCAAATCAAATCCCAAATATAGACAAATTATTGGAATTCATTACTCAAGTGTCTACCCAAATTGATGATCCTGTTAAGGCATCAGTTTGTTGGTGGAAAGTTAGAGCGCTACAGGTTCATTTATCCGTGCTATCCGAACCACCCAGTATAATACTGTCACTTTGTGGAATAATCTTGAACAGTTCGTTGGCAAGTCATCTCGCGCCATCTGGAAGTTCTGATCCAGACTTACAAAGATTGATTCAAATTCAATTTCTATTGGAACAAGCCAGACTTCATATCCATTCACAAACTGAACATGCAGCAGTGGCGCCATTGGTAAAATCCAAGGAATTATCAGGATTGCAAGTTTTACTATCTGGAGCAAAAGCCAAGAGAACTAAATTTCAAAAGTTTTTCACTTCAAATTTGATTGTACTAGCGAAAAGTAATAGATTCACTATTTATGATCTGGGCACAAAATATGATACCCCCGAAAGTTTTACATTAAACTCAGATTTATTATTGGAGAGACCAGAATATGAATCACTTGAAGACCTTGATATTGAGATTGAGCAAGATTCCAAAAGAATCAAGATGGATTCGTACTTGTTGGAACAAGAAAATAAATTATTACCATTGGCTATGAAACAAGAGGATATTCCAGAAGAATTAAAACAACTTGATCCCAACGATCAACCTGTTTTGAGCAATATTGACAATTTGCAATTGTTATTGAGATTAACTGTCCTCAAGCAAACTTCGCCGGCTAGTGATCCATTGGTAGAAGAGGAATTATTTGCCCTTGTAGGTAGAGTTTTGTATGTAACTCCAGGAAATGTCAATTGGTCATTATTTTCAAGAGCACTTTGGGAAAGATCATTGTTAGAAACCGGAAAATCAAGAACAGTTGAAAGAGGTATATTGCAAATGACGTCTTTGATTGAAGAAATGGGTATAAAAGTCAAGACTAGAGTTATACCACAAGCAATGGAAGAAGATGCAAACGCAGTCACAGCTTTGAGATTGAGATTTATTCATCAATTGCCTTTATTGCCACAGTGGTCAATGGATGCCAAATTAGCGGAAAGGTACATGTCCTTGGGTGTTGTGAAGTCAGCACTTGAAATTTATGAAAGATTGCAATTACATTGTGAAGCGGCCTTATGTTATGCTGCCACAGATAACGAGAAAGAAGCAGAAAGGATTCTTCTCCAAAGGCTTGAAAGTCATCCTGATGATGCAAGAGCTATTTCTATTCTTGGTGATGTAAGACAAGAACCATCTTTATGGGAAAAAGCTTGGGAAGTTGGTCATTATTCCAAAGCCAAATCTTCATTAGCTCATTATTATTATTCACCTCCTGCGCAATCCGGTCTTACCAAGAATGTAGAGCTAGCTATAAAGCATATGTTTGATTGTCTTAGTGTCAACCTGTTAAGTTATGAGAATTGGTATTTCTATGGATGTTGTGGTTTGGAATCTTCAGATTTTGAATTAGCTTCCGAAGCATTTACGAGGTGTGTTTCGTTAGATGAAACTAACTCATATGCTTGGTCTAATTTAGCGAGTGCTCTTTTGAAGCTAGACAAGACGAAGCCAGCTTTTAACGCATTGAAGAAAGCTATTAGGTGTGGAGGTGAGAACAGAAAATCATGGAGGATTTTTGAGAATTATATGATTGTTGCTGCGAAACTTCATGAATGGAATGATGTGTTGGTAGCATGTCGCGAGTTAATTGCTATTAGAAAAGGTGAAGGTGACTCTGCAATTGATATTCCTGTAGTGGAAAAATTAGTGGAAATACTTGTTTCAACAGAGTTTCCAAAAGATGATGGAGAAAGATTGAGTCATTTTCAAAATTCCTGCGTTGATTTGATCTGTAATATTTTACCAAAAGTAATTACATCATCTGCTCGTTGTTGGAGAATTGTTGCTAAAGTCGAGTTATGGAGGAAAAGGCCCTGGACAGCGTTAGAGTGTCACGAGAAAGCATACAGAGCGATGGTTCATAATCCAGAACTAGAATCTAATGAGACAGTATGGAATGAAGTTGTAGATGCGTGTGAAGATCTTGTTAGTGCATACGAGTCACTTGGTGAGCTACCAGGTAAGCATGGAGCTGGTGACGTTGTATGCAAAGATTGGAGATATAAAGCAAGGACCACTATGAGATCGTTAATGTCGAAGGGAAAAGACGTGTGGGAAGGTTCACGTGGTTGGGAAAGAGTACAAGAAATGAAACAAGATTTAAGTAGTAATTAGATTTTATAAAGCTATTTACAGTACGTCACTGATTATACTAAAACAATCAAATCCAAAGGAAGTGAGCCTTTTCATATCAGTTTCTTTGTTTTTTGGAAGCAGAGCAACCTGTTGTTTATCAGTAAATCTCTTGAAGATATATTTAACAAGATTGATGAATATTTTAGCAGAGTTATTAGAAGTTTCAGACTCTTCCCATTTTAATAAATAACAGATAGTGTACAATACTGCTTTATTGAATTGAACAAATTTGAAAGATTCATACCAGAATAAAATAAATAAAAAGTTTTCTAACATTCCAAAACCAAATAAAAAAAAATTCTTCAAAACCGGCGGTTTTCTTGCAATTTCATAATTGTATACACCTAATAGACTGAAAAGTGAATGCAAGACTAATGACATGATCTTCCAATTATTTTTCCTGGATTCTAAAATCAACTCAGTTAGGATTAGCATAAAAGTATTTTCATTTTTCAAAAACGTAAGCACTGGCCTATTGACGTTCCTTAATCTTGGACTTGAAACCAATCTAACAGGTTTTTTCATACTCTGAACATAAGTTTTAATCTGATTGAGTGAGATACCAAGGAATCGAATCAATGAAGCAATTGCAGTTAAATTATAGGCATTGTGTGATTTTGAATCTGATTGAATGTTCAAAAATACCCACAAGAAGCCCGTAACTATAGTTACAATATTACAACTGAACCAAAAATCATAGAAAGTTCCATCGTTTTTGTAAAGGTTTAACAACTGTTTGAAATTAATGCTGAAACTCAGAGATTTGATAAATAAGTTGTACATTCCCATAGAGTAATGACAATAAAACTGCAAAACTCCAATGAAGTTTTTCAAGAATAATAACTCTGGAGCAAAAAAAAAAAAGGAATTCAAAATTGATTTGAAGGATATTGGATTTACTTTGACCATTGGAGGAGTTTGAATCGAAATGGACTATTTGTTGCAATTGACGAAGGAATGCAAGTCTAGTTGCAAAAAGAAGAAATTGCAAAAACAAAATATAATAAACACAAAATTAAGCGCTGGAAATCGAAAGGAACTAATCTTCTCAAGTAAGCGAGCTCTCATCAGCAGATCTGGAAGATGCAGTTGTTTCGGGGACCGTACAAACAAGCCACAGGACAACAGACCAACATACCTAGGCTTGTACCTATGCCACATTATCATAGAGTACTCTCCTCTTTTATTGAGTATTCTTCAAGATATCATATGCGACGTCGTTGCAAACAACCCTGAAGCATTTGTAGAACCAAGCGCATCTACTAGAGCCACCTGGGAGCGCTTCTCTAGGCAGATGATTTAGATCAGCTTAGTGTTTATCATGTATCCTTCCTCTCTGTCACTTATATATAGACACGAAACATCACTCTCAATGTTTGCTCGACATTGTACTTGGAAATTCACAAATGGTCCTATAGATTCGGCGAGTTTCACTTCAATCTGAAAATTGAACTCGAATGAAATCTTTGAAAACCAAAAGTTTTCCAACGCGTGTTGCATTGAAACCCTAAGACCAGTTTTGGTCCTTAGTTTATTATGTCTTCACGTGGGAGGTAGGTAGTGATACTACCGGTGTTCATATGTCTGTTCAAATGATCACTAAACCCTGCATGTGTACATCAAATTGGACCTTCCCATATAGATTAGAGTGGCAACTCCAGAGCTAAGAAGGCTTAGAAACTAGGCCATTTTGACGGGGCGTAAAATTCATATAAATTAATGAGGCTTATGGCTCTTGCATTATTCATAATGCTCTAAGTCGCGAGATCTTGTGCCGGTCAGCGATTCATTCAAAATTCCACTCTCAATCATAATGCGACAACAGCAGTCCACATCTCACAGTGATGGGTATGCGTTAGATTTTTACAGAGTGTGCTTGAGAACCAGCAAGAAAAGCATCCAGATCAACTAGAACAACGACCACACTTCCAAAATCTAGGTAGCGCCAAGGCCAACCATGGTTAACGTAGGATTCAAAATTGAAGAGTGGTAAAATAGCGCTGAACAGTTAAGAGACGACACGTCACCAATACTATCCCAACATCCAATACACTTGTCACAGTTGCCGATTAGAGCAAGAATATACAATTTACTGGCATTAATTTCAACTAGATCCCTGCATATAAACACCACTGATCACCAAAAAAGAACAACCAGAAGGAAATACAGAATAACAACACATAACAAGATTCAGAAAACACCCTAATCTACATTTGGACATATAAATTATTCCTGGTATTATTTCACTTTAGCTAACTTACTTTGCACAGATTTTACATACTAGCACCATGGACGAGAAGTATATTGGGCTTGCGCTAGCAATGTCCTCCTCATTAGCAATTGGTACCTCGTTCATAATCACCAAGAAAGGATTAATGGATGCCTCTGCCCGAAATGGAAGCCAAGGTGTGCATGCACTGGACTACTTACAAAACCCAATATGGTGGGGAGGAATGATTACAATGGCCATAGGAGAAATTGCAAATTTTGCTGCCTATACATTTGCACCTGCAATCTTAGTCACTCCTTTGGGTGCCTTGTCAGTTATTATCGGAGCTGTTTTAGCTGCTATATTTTTGAAAGAAGAATTAGGTTCTTTGGGAAAGATGGGTTGTGCTATTTGCCTCATGGGATCTGTAATAATCATATTGCATGCCCCACCCGACAAAGAGGTTGTAACTGTTGATGAAATTCTAGGTTATGCTACACAACCAGCTTTCTTGTTTTATTGCACAGCTGTTACCCTTTATTCTTTATTTATGATTTACAAAATTGTTCCAAAGTATGGTGCAACCAATCCAATGATTTATTTATCGATTTGTTCATCAGTTGGTTCAATTTCAGTCATGTCAATAAAAGCATTTGGTATTGCACTTAAATTGACCTTGGGTGGTAATAATCAATTCACTCATTTGTCAACTTATTTGTTTTTACTTGTTGTTGCATTATGTATTGTAACACAGATGAACTATTTCAATAAAGCATTAGATCAATTTGATACTTCTATTGTTAATCCATTGTATTATGTTACTTTTACTACATTTACATTAGTTGCGTCATTCATATTATTTAAAGGTTTCAATACTTCTTCGTCTGTTGATATAATATCTTTATTGATTGGATTCCTAATAATCTTTAGTGGAGTTTATTTGTTGAACATATCAAGAAAAGAAAATGATGGCAGAAACAGAGAAATTTTTGGGGTTCATAGCTCCAAAGACATGGCACCTTTAGATAATGGTGTTGGCGGATTCTCTACTGTGAGAAGATCCATGCAAATGAATAGATCAATCGAATATGATGATGAAGAAACTGTTGGATTAAGAAGATTTGATAGCTTCGAAATAGGAAGTGATGATAATGATGAAATAAGAAATCATAGACATTGAAAGTGAGCTAAATAGATATTAAATCAAAATGGTTGTACTATAGAAATCCTAAAGCTTTGTAAGATATTTTATTACCTCTATCTACATAACTTACATATAATGTACAGGGAATTGGGAGAGGGTGATAAATTCAAATGACACAGTCATCGAATCTCTTGAAATTTGTTCTGCATCTCTCTAAATATCATCGATATCTAATTCATCTTTATCATCATCAGATTCATCTTCATCTGCACCACCGAATTCGAAATTAACATCTTCGTCTTCTTCAGCACCGAAAGTATCAGTTTCATTGATCTTAGCATTTTCAGGTAATTCACCAAGATTTTTCAATGTTCTAGCTTCGTCGGAATTGTACTTATGAACAACATCACACTGATCGTCTTGGAAATCTCTTAAAGACACTAAAATTATATCACCTTGACCCATCCACACCTTCTTTCTCATTTTACCTCTGATATGACCCATTCTTTTGTTACCATCGAAACAATGAACTTCCATTCTACCATTCCCTAACATTTTTGTAATTTGTGCATATTCTTGGCCCTCTTCTTTGAAAATTAATTCCCTTTTTTGACCACTGTTATCATTCTTTCCTCTTCTTCTGTTTTTACCTCCTTTTCCTTTACCTGTTTTACCCATGTTGGACTGTAGTTGTATTGAAGAAGAAACTTCTATGTTTCAGAATGACTAAAAAAAATCTTGTGATGAAAAATGGCAACACAGTAAAAAAAATTTTCTGGTCACGTGGTTAAATATATAATTTCATATCAACATCAGACAAGGCAAAAGCACATATACAACCTAAACCCCATTTCAACCAACCGACTATGGATTCATTTGATGCTGCCAATCAATTATCGCAAATACTACGTAATTTAACGCCGCAAATACAACAGCTAAATAAAGCAGCATACTTTGCGTTAAGAAATGCCGACAAAGAGGATTATTTATTGCCAACAATACTAGATGTCATTAACGATAGTAAATTGGATGTTAATACAAAATCCACGATTTTTCAATTCATTGATGTATTGATTCATGAGTCATTTAGTCAAGTTAAATACAATTATCCCTACATACAAAGTTTAAGAACCAATTTGCCTATAATTATAAGTCAAGTTTGCCCAGTGTCAAATAATTCAAATTTATATAACGCATATATTTGTTTATGCAATATATCAAAACATTTCAAGATAGAATGCGGTGAATACATAGAAAGCTTTTACTTAAATTTATTGAAAGACGAAGATAATGAGAGAATTGAAAAGAATGAAGAATTTTCAAAAACGGACGAGGTAATTTTAGGTGACGATGAACCATTAATTATAGCCTGGAAAATTTTATTAGAGAGAAAACGATTAAGTCAGTTTGAAAGATCAAAATTATTATTACATTCAAAACCATTGGAGGAAAATGTTGAAGATGATCGGTTATTCAATATTCGGGAAAAGAAAGAAAAGTCTATTTTACTTTCTGAAAGACAAATTTTAGCAAGAATAGAAGATGATAGAGAGATTCACAAGCGATCTAAGGAAAACTTATGGGTTGTGAATAGAGATAAAAACCTGAAATTCATAACCGAAGATGAATTCGTTGATGATTGGAACAAGTTTCAACCATTGAACGATCAAGAAAATAAAGAATTCAAGAATTCTTTACAAGATTTGAATGACATAGTGGCTCAAAGTTATAAAGACAAACAGTTTTCAATTATTTGATTAAATCCTATGCACTTAATATACGAAGCAATTCATTGATACCTCTGACGCCACATGTAGCAGCAGTTTTAACATCAGTATTGCCAGTAGAAATTAATGTCACAGTTAGAGTCTCTTCGATTCCCTTCGTAGTTTTCAAGTGATTGATGTAATCATAATTTGATTCATCAATTGATGTTAATCCACCACTATAAAGAACGGCACTTACATGATGCTCATCTGTAACTGTAGGTATCATGTCCTTATTTATCATTGATTGTTGAAATTTTTTCATATGAGACTCTATATAATTTGAATCAACATTTGAGGAATTGTAAAATGATATAATTAATCTTAATGCTTTCAAGTTTATTTGATTTTGTTGTACAACAACCAGATTCCTTACTAAAGTTGCATGTACACCTTCACCTTCAAATAATGTGTTAATATGTTGAATAGTTTCACCCATGGTATCTAAAACTCGTTCACGATCCTCAGTAAACGATTTCCCTCCATGAAAACTAATTGTTCCATCTTGACTTTCACAAAATGATCCCGGTAATCTTTCAACCTTCGAATCAATAAGTTTTTTGACTTGAGGCATCCATGAACTTATTTCTGATTCATCAACTATGGAAACCCAATCTTTACAGCCAATAGGTTTAACATAGCTTCCATTTTCTGCAATTAATCCAACATTTGGATATCTTTTGAACATAATATCCAAATCACTTCTCCTCAAATAAGAAAGTAAATAAACATAAGTATTGGGATCATCCATCAAATCACTCAATAATCGTACCAATCTTATAGGTTCAATTACATTGACTTTACCCGACGAAATAGTAGAGCTTCCACCCCTGGTACTTAAGCTCGAAGACGATATCTCCAAAGCTAATATGATGAGTCTTTTTCCAGTAGTTTTACAAAATGAATCAAAAACTTTTTTATCAAAAGGTAATAACAAACTAGAACTTTTCTTGCGATCAAGGTTCCATGCGTAATCAATGCTTTTTAAACAATTTTCGACCCAATGTTTAGAATCTTGAATAAGTACAATATTGTAGCAGTTTTCCCAACGCAATTGTTTCTCAGTTCTATTCATAGTCAACAGTTGTTTGAAGCTTCCAGAAAATTTTTTTAAATCCCAAGGATTAATCAAAAGTGCTCCATTACCACTGCACAGTAATAATGTTGAAGATCCAGTAAATTCTGAAAGTATTAAAGGTGATTTCTTTTCTTCAGTTGCAGTTATAAACTCGTGGCATGTCAAATTCAAACCTTCTCTCATTGAGCTCACAACGAATACATCTGCTTCACATTGTAGTGCCAAATATTGATCAAAATCGATATCTCGTTGTAGTAATACAACTGGCTGTGTAACAGATATATTTTCCAGCAAAGAATTTATTCTAGAAACTATCCTCATAACTTCCAGCTCATAATCTTGATCTTGGCCAGGTCCAATACAAATTTGAATAAAGACTGTGCTCTCGATATATTCGGGATTGTCTTTCAAGAACATCTCATAAGCTAAAAGTTTCTGCTTTATTCCTCTTAATTTATCTAATTTATCCCTGCTTACGATAAGGTTCTGATCTCTCCATCTATCTCTAATCAATTCTCTCCACTCATTTACCAGATCACTATGAACAATCTTTGTAACCGAGGGTGCATCTATACCAACCGGAATTGTACTCGTGACTGTTAAATTACCATCATGATCTAGACCATATTCATTAGTATCGGCCAATAATAATCTATTACAAGTTTGTAAAAAATGACGAACATATTCATCAGTTTGAAAACCAATACAGTTGGCTCCGAGCATACCTTCCAAAAGCTCATTTCTTTGAGCGAAACAGCGAAAAACTTCAGAAGATGGAAATGAAACATGTAAAAACAATCCCATCTTGGCATTTGGTAATTTATCTCTAACCATCTTTGGTACCAATAATAAATGGTAATCGTGAACCCAAATAATGTTTTCTGGGTCTTCAGGATCAGAATCACCATTCACGCTTTTATATGTTTCCACTACTTTATCAGCAATTAATTGATTCATTAATACATAATGTCCCCAAGAATGGTCTTCAAATGCCTTTGACTTTGGATCATCCGGAATTTGATAGTGCAATGTAGGCCATAATATTTGCTTACAAAAGGATTTATAATGTCCTTCGAATGTTAAATCATTTGGAAAAACAGCTTCACAATCATATTCAAGAGATAATTCAAGAGCGATATCTGATTTGACCTTATGAGAAACATCGTCACTTGGGATAGCAATGATTCCAACCCACTTATTTTCTTTCATCGCTCCTGATTTGACGGATAGATTTATAGCCTTGGTTAATGAACCATTTCCGTTATCAGAAGTTACAATAGACCAGGGTGCAGTTTCAAAGATATTATTCTCATTAAGTAGATTAGCTTCAACTCCAGGTTTTGAAAATCCACCAAATGGAGCTAATTTACGCTCATTGGCATCACCATGAACCATATCATTAAAATTATGATCAAAAGAGTCATTCTCATCGAATGAGGAAGGCAGAACTATTGTATTTCCTCCGTCTTCTGAAATTAATGAGTTTGTGCTACTATTTCCATGTAGCGTAAAATTATATGGCTGTGGTCTACCAACATATGGCGGACGTGATCGCAAAGTTGGAGCTGAATGGACCAAGCTGAGACTTGAAGTTGATAAATTAGCTTGAGACCTGCTGATTTTCAAACCAGGCACTCCCAAGTCATCATTTGGTTTCTTTGACTCAATTATAGAACTCTCCATTTTGATGTTATTGAATCGAGATTTTGGTTGAATGAATTGATGATCTGATATATTAGGTCTAGTGGCTCTTCTGTTATAAAAAAACCCTTCCGGAGTATCTGATCGAACAGGCTCCATTGTCTTTTTATCAATTGCAACAGGACCAGGAGACGGAGTTGATTGCTTAGATAGTGTGGGTAATATTGATATTTGTGGGGATGAAGATGTAGTGGTTGTCGCTGTTGTTCCTGCTGCGCTAGGCGTTGATGTAGGCTTTGATATATCGATGTTACTGACATTGTCTTGAAGTGATTCCAACTCAGATGCTCCAACCTTGAAATGCACAGTATATGGTAGAAATCTAGAATTTGTTAGTGAGTGTTTTGACGGGGTTACCAATTGATCGAATAAATGGCTACATACAGTGATGCTATGATCACAGTCATGGTGTTACGTAGTTGGAGGAAATTGCTGGCAGTATAAATAGAACTGTAGTGAACAAAAGGTACGATGTTACAGGAGCAACAAAGAAAAGATCATACCCATAAATTACGAACTAATTGGCCTTGGAAACATGTGCCTTAGTTTACTTTCAGTTTTGAGGGAGAAAAACATAGAGAAATTTTCGATTCGCGTTTCGTTCCCACTGTCAGTTCCTGTTCTAGAATTATCTGTTACACTAAACACTTCGACTAAACACATTGAACTACATATCAATTGACCATTATCCCCCAACTTTGATTCTTCAAACTCATTCAATGAATGGTTTCCATTTCATCAGATGATATATCAGATTCATCTTCGAAATTGGAAGGCGTGCCCGCTGTCTCTTGTAGTTGTTGTTGGAATAGATTATGGTTATTTACATTTGGACTGTCCGTTTTCTTCTGCTCTTCCCTAAAAGTCATTAGCACTTGTTGTCCACGGTCATGATTTTGAAAAATTACATGTTGTTCCTCATGGATATTTGACCCAAAATTCTCAAAAAGACCATGGAGGTCATCTTCTATTTCCAATTCACCATTAGATGCCTGCTCTATGTTCTTTTCTATCCTTTCATTATCAATGACTACTATGTTTTTCCTGTTACCTACTCCATCAAACTTCAAATCTTGGAGATTCTCTTCAATTTCTTCATCACTATCACTTTTTGAATCATCCATTGGTTGAAAATTAAAGGAGATTTCTGTTTGCGCTTGTAATTCTCTTTCATGGCGTTGTTTTTCTTCCAACAACCGTTTGGTAGTTTCCTGTTTTATCTTTTTAGCTTTCCTAACTGATGAAACGACATTTTTGAACTCGTCGTTAAGTAAATTACTGTAATATTGACTGACCTCATGTGTTGGTTGCTTTATCGCATATGGCGAATAATATAATTCAGCATTCATATAAATGCTTGTCTCTCTAGCTTTGAGCCTCTTTTGAATTGACTTTTCTCTTTGAGTATATATTTGCTTCCGCTTTTCTGCATATTTGATGAAATCAAATTGGAAATCAGCTTCTGGCTCTTCTTTGAGCTCTTCTTCTGCTGTGTTTTTGTGTACTTCCTCTCGCGTTTTCTTTATTTCCTTACCACTCTTTATCTCCTCTTTGTCATCATTCAATTCCAATAATTCTTGTTCAAATTTCTGCTTCCATTCGATCTCATCATTTTCAATTAATTTGTACAATGATTCTTCCGTCATTCTTGACTCTTCAACCAATTTCAATCTTAATTTCCTTAAATCAGTTAAAGTCTCCATATATTTGGGTGTCGACTGATATGTATAATCTGGTGGTAGATCAGGTAAGTAAGACGGAATGTAATTCGGTTTTGGATTGATTCGAGGTACCAATTCCGTGATTGAATATTTTTCCTTTATAAAAAATGGAATAGAGGATTCATTAACTTCAGGCACATCTGACTTTTTATCAATGATATTCGATATTAGATCTCGGTATTGGAATTTCTTGCAAGTCTCTATTTCTTCAATTATATGTGATGCGTCCAAATTTTGTGATTTCATTAATAGTTTCATATCTGATAATGAGGGCTGTCGCCTCCTCTGTATACGAGTATATGTTGATAGGTCTGATATTAATACATTTAAAAATCGAATTGATAAATCAGTTAGTTGATCGAGAAATTCCTTTGAACAACTTGCTTTTTTAGACTGTAATATTACAGCAATTATTTTTTCAAACTGTATATCCACGGGAGATAGATTAACAGTGATAGGCTGTAATTCCGCTGTCATAATCGTTAGCTGTCGTTGGAGCTGTTTTTCGAATAAACTCTTGAACTTACACTTTTTTCTTCACCTTTCACTCAAATTAAAAGATAAAAAAAAAAGAAAACATACATTGCTTCAACTACTATTCAATTCTCTAATTACCGCCTAATAAATACTCAATAGCTCCTTGAACACTTCCCCCTGTTCTTCTTAACGCCTCTACATTTCTATCAAAATCATAAAATCCCATATCATTCAATTGTCTCAATTGGTTTTCAAATCTTTCTTCCGGAGGTCTATTATCAGGTGGTGAAGCATTGGCACCGACTCCTGCACCACCTCCAAATAAAGCCATTGGATCAATAGGTGGGACTCCACCTGGAAATAAACTAGCAAATGGATTAGCTCGAGGGTTGGATTGTGGAGTAGAGTTCGATTCAGAATTTGCATTATCACCAGAAGCTGGACCTTCAGCATTTGGATTTGCACCAGGAGCAGGAAATGCTGCAGTAGAATCAGCACCACCAAATGGATTCATACCTGCACCTCTTCCCATCTCCATGGCAGATCTCATCAATTGTGGATTGGTGAGCATTTGTCTAAATAGAGGACTTTGTAACATTTCTCTTGCTTGGGGACCCATTGCTCTTAATTGGGGATTCTGTTGAATCATAAAATCTAACATTTGAGGATTTGATAACATTGCGTTCATTTGTTCTTGGAATAGTGGGTTCGACATCATTGAATTTAATTGCTCGGGATCTGGCAAGTTAGAATTCATACCTCCATCTGGCCCAAATAATGAAGCAGAAGGAAGTTGAGCATAACCAGCATAACGCGCGCCAGTTAAGTCTGCCAATGGATTAAATGAACCTTGGCCGGCAGCAATATTTGATGGAACATTGGATTGTTGTTGTTGTTGTTGTTGTTGTTGTTGCTGCTGCTGAGACGATTGTTGTGAAGTAGCAGATGCATTTGAAGATGAAGTAGTACCTGCACTTCTGACTAAATGTATAGTATGACCATTTTGAACTTTATATGACAGGACAGTTTCATTGTCTTTTAAAACCTTCCCAGAATAAATCAAGCGTTGACTTGTAGCTGGAATATCTGCTTTTTCAGCTATCAATTGTTTTAACTCTAACACAGTAATCGATGCATCAAAAAAAACTTCATTCTTCTTATCACCTGAGGATTTGATTGTGACTGTGATTGATTCAGACATGGTTTAATTTGTTTAAAAGAGTTGATGAACTGACCGAAATTCAACAAAATTATTATTGATGTAATTTTTTTTGCCTCTCAAATATTTCCACCAGAGTGTTTCCCAGGCCATAATAATAAATCAGTGATTATTATATTAAATAAAGACTTACATATACATAATACAAATAAATATATATGTAAAAGAATTGAATATCTTACGGTAAATTAATGATTCTACAATACTTGTTCATAAGATTTAAGAATCATTCTTAACTTCCACTCTCCAACCACACTCCAAACAGCTATAACCTTCAATAGAATCTTCAAAAGCAACTTTTCCTTTACTTTGCATCAAAGACCACTCACCTTTTGCAGGTATTTTTTTGCACTTATCATTAAGACATCTTGTCGATGTTTTCTTATATCTCAAGCCACAAGAATTACACAATTGACCTTCTTTTATAGACCATGAAGGTCTCCAACAGGGTGATTGGTCTGATCCACAAGATATACAGACCCTTGGAGCATGATGATTGTGACTTTTGGCTGGCGACTTCAATAGTTCCGACCTAGATTTGGATTTAGCAGACGGAGATATTGGAATGAATTTATGTGTCGATATTATTTGTTGTTGTGGTGATGTAAGAGTTGGTGGAGGAGGAATAACTTGTTGAGTTTGTTGTTCATGTTGCCGCAGTAGTTGTCGTGGTAGCGGGTGAATCGCTTGATCATATTTTGAAAGGCTGGTTAAACTTGGATTTTTTTGATAGAAGGAATAAGGTGAGTGAGTTGGCTGTTGAATTGACTGATAGAATAGATCATGTGTTTGGTGCTGGTGTTGATGTTGTGCATTTTCTTGTTGAAGCACTGTATTTTGTGTTTGTGGTTGTGTAATTGTTAGTTGATGTTGCTGTACCGGTGAATGTTGTACTTCCGATTGTTTTAATGATGGTGCTTGTGGTGCTTCTGACAACAGAATTAAAGACTGTGCTAATTCTAGATATTCAGGATAATGTTCTACATCTTTCATATATGTTTTGTTTAAATATGTGTAGTTAGATTCATATGGAAAATTAATTTTTTTGCCATCATGATTGACCTTTGGTAGTAAAGTTGATTGCTGAATTTTGGAACTTAGCTTAGAATCAAAATGTGGTTTGGCATGCTTATTTAGGTAATCATATTGATTTAAATGAAAATGTTTTGAATTTTTGCTGATCTTATATAATAGTTCATATCTCCAGTTTTCATCGTTTGGTTTATAAGTGTCAAAATAATCTAACGAGACTGTTGGTATGATTGGCTTTAACTTTACTGTAGATTTGGGAGATATTTGTGCTGAATATAATGCTGCAGAAATACTAGGTAATCTAATTCTGGTAGTTTCAGGTGATGTAATTGGTGAAGACTTGGGCGAATTTGATGGTGATAATGGATTAACAAACTTCTTGTTTGGTGAAAGTGAGCGAGATCTTAAGAATGAAACGGGTTTGACTAAATTACGAAGAGCTAGATTTTGTTCAGGGGTAACGACTTTCGAAATAGATTTCGATTCATAAGGTGGTGAAGGTGGTGCGGTCCGGGATCTTTTAATGGAGTTATTCAAATCATCACTGTATGATCTCTTATTTGGTAAGTCTAATGCTTTTGCTTCTTGGATCAATTCAAAACTACGAGATCTGATATGAGACCCTCCTGGGTTTAAATGATCATTAAACATGGCTGTTTGTACTAAACTCATATCTGAATTATTATTGCGTTTTGTGTTTTTGTTAGGTGGTAGCTTAGACACTTTATTATTGGTCTGGTGCTGCTGCAAAGCGAGTGTGATTATGTAATGTAGTTGCGATTGCGATTACGATTGCGATTGTGTTCGTGATTGTGATTGTGAGTGTTATTGTTATTGTTATTGTGAGTGTGACTGTTTTTGTATTTGTTGTAGTAGTAGTTGCTGTTGGTTGTTGTAGTAGTAGTTGTTGTTGGATGTTGTAGTAGTAGTTGCTGTTGGATGTTGTAGTAGTTGTTGTTGTTGATGTTGTTGATATTGTTGATGTTGTTAATGGTGTTGATGTTATTGCTAATGTTATTATTACTGCTGTTGTTGTTAATGTTATTATTACTGCTGCTGTTGTTAATGTTATTCTTATTGCTGTTGTTGCTGTTGTTACTGTTTGTTATTATCTTGATTTGAATATTCAATTATCTGTTTTGGGAAAAGAAATTGTGATCTTTGTTGGTTGGGGTAAAAAAGTTGAATCTTCGATTGTATCTTTTGTGTGATAAAATTTGGGATTAAACTCCGTAAGAAATTAATGATATGTAGATCTATAGAGCTGGTATGGCAACGAAAGCGTAGGCTGGAAGCTTGAAGAGAGTAAAATCTAACGAGCGGTACCAATGGAATAAGGGGGACTTCTTCAGCTACTTGTAAAAACGAATGTAATATTTAGGGGGGGTAAGCCTCTGGATGTGTGGATGCAAACTCAAGTTGAACTGCAATACGAATTGATGATGATAGTGATCTGTTGATCTAGTCGTTGAGTGGTGAAGAAATTATGAAAATGAAATCAGGAGTTCTCTTTTTGCTATATCATTATTCTTATGGAAATTATGGAACCCTTATATAGGTTCAAAATATATATATTCAGCTGTCGTGGCTGATTTAAGGTACAAAGTTGACAAGCCATTTCTCGTAGCACAAAGTACGAAGCAAAAATGAAGGTAAAGTAAGAAGCTAGACCGTTTATCCTGCAGCAGGGTGAATTGCACCAAATTTGGCCGGATGACCAGCTTATATCAAAGACAACTTGTAGGTTGGCAACGAAAAGTACAGCACACGAAAATAAATCAAGTTCTGGATAGCCAAGCCAGCCTCCCCGTTAAAAACGGACAAGACTATCAAGAGCCAAAAAAAATAGTGATACCCAAGCTTGAAGGTGTCTGCAATAGTTTAGTAATTGATTACATCATACTTTTGACCTTGAGTCTTGAACATTGTGATCTCTCTTATCTTCTTGATAGTTTCATCAAAATTTCGCACAAATTTCCCTAACAAATTAAGTTGAATCAGACGAAGAAATAAAGAGAAAAATAATTACAGAAGTGGCTGGTCGAACTTAGTCGACCAAGCTGAACTGTTTCCTTGACGATTTGGTTCGATGATACTGCTGGTCAGTTAACTGGTAGCCAGTCATTCAATTTAGGCTTTGTTGATCTGGTTACATAAGGTGTTGTTCCCAATCGTATTCAACTCAAATCAACTCAAATCAAACTAATTTAAGCTTTGCTTTATTTATACACACTTATAAACTCTTAATTCTTGTCCTTATTGATTTCTTCTTCACCCTTGTGTTCAGCAGCGTTTCCACCAATGCCTCCCAACACTCCACCGATAATGTGGCCGACGTTTCCCGCGTGCAACTTATCAGCAACTTTGTTTCCTGCCACGGAACCAGCAATCGAGGAACCAATATCCTTAGCCATTTGTCCTTTGTCCGACATCCTTGAATTCTATACGTTATGTTACCTCAGGTACTACAAAGCCTAAGCAAGGATCAGGTTGATTTATATACTTGTTGGGTACCTTCGCTTCATTCGGTTTTAATTGCTATTTATTACAGGGTTCATAACATACAATTCCACTCATATTGGGGATTCAAGAAACAGTACCGTATACACCATGTATAACAACATACTACCTAACCTAATATTATCTGTGGGGTGTTATCTAAATTACTATCGGATGCAGAATCACTAGTGTTGGATATAAAGAATGTAACAAGATTTCGTTGAGGCCACGACCCACTATTGCGTTCCCTCATGTGCGAAAATATTCTGTTGATTTTAGTAGGAACTCAAATAATCAACCATCTATATCCAGACATGAATACTGATCCAAGTAAGTAGAGTAATTCCCAATTGTCAATCATGTGACATTAAAATAAACTAACAACCACTCAGCACAGCCAATAGAGTCATTTCTCAAGAAATTTCTTTCATCATTGGACGCCCAATATACGTCACCGACGCATTCTTTCCCAAACGTTGAAAGTTATGCAACGCAATTTGGATCAAATTTAAAGCGTTCATGTGCTATAATAATAAATGGTAGGCCCATAATACCTACGCCTCAAGAAGATTCTAAATTAGAATTCCAAAAGAAATGGCTACAAACTCCATTATCGTCCCATCAATTAACTAGTTATGATGCTCATTTGGTACCTGGTACTGGTTGTTTTGTGATAAACCTAAGTGCAAAAGTTAAATTTGATCAAAGTGGTAAAAATAGATTAGGCGAATCTGCTGACTTGTTTCAAGAGAACACAATTGTGAAAAACACTAGACCAGTATGGGGTTCATGGTTTGGAATAGTCGCAAATTTAGTTGTCGATGAAAATTTGAATGGAGACCATGAAGTTATAAATAGTTTTGATTATAGATTTACCTATGTACCTCAGGATACAATTTTGAAATTCTGAACTTGGAAATGTGTAGTATATTAAATAAAATATTCCTTACATTAAATCTGAGAATGTGCAATATACTCGCTTAACAAAGTACCTAAGTAAGTGTTTGAATAAATTGAAGGTGTTGAACATCCAACAGAATAATTTAACTCATTTAGTGCCCAAAATATGTTAGGTGTGATGAAATCATAGAATACAAGAGTAACTGGACTCTCTGTTTCATCAATAAATTGAACACTTTCAACTACATTAGGAATCGGGAAATTGACAACAGGTCGATGAGGAGTATCATCACCATCTGAACCAAAATCATCATGAGTCACATATCCTTTTGGTAATTTGCTTGATTTCCCAAATAACTGTGGTTGTTTCAACGGTTTCTCAAACATAAGTGGAGTTTGTCTTTTCACATAGTGATGAGGTGGTTTTAATCTTTTAGTGGCAATATACGAAGCTTCATTTAATTTTGCAGCAATCTTTGTAGCGACTGATTTGGAAACAGTTATATTGACCCATACATTCTCAAATGGTGAAACAATATATTGTGAATCATTTGTATATGGACCTTTATATAAATCGTATCTAATTGACCCCGTATTTATTATGATTACACGTTCCTCGCTACCAGGCAAAGTCTGTAACACCTTTGTTGTTAACAAATTGAAAATACTCTTCGAGTGTTTTATTGGCACGTAATCCACGTAATAATTGCTATTAACATAGCCCAAGGGTATGTTAAGTCTTAATTTCTCTCTAGTTTTTGAAATGAGTTTAGTGACTTCTACACCTTGGGAAGTTTCAAAATTTGTAGCTGTCTTGTTAGTATGGTACAAAAAGGAGTTAATACTGAAATCAATGTATGTTCTGGAAAATCTATCTTTTAAAGGTTTAACTTTTTCTAAACTTATACTTGCCCATCCAGCAGTTTCACAGTATCTTCCACTTTGTAGACCTGTCGATAAGTCATCAACTACAGCAAAATCTCTAATATGACTATGTCCACCAAAATATTGTATCACAGTGTCTGGATAATATCTACGTAAATGATAGTGTAAATTATAAAATTCTGGCCAACTATGAGATACCGGTATATGCCCTGCAATTATTATCAAATCAACTTCACCTTGATGACTTTCTAATACTTCTTTGAACCAACCTTGTTCAACAACATCCTTGAGCGGGGTAACTCTAGTACCATTATTAAATCTTTTGAAATCAAACAAGAACCCAAATGCAAGTGTTCTGATTCCTTGAATCTGAGTCTTAAAGTATTTGTATTTTTGACCAAATGGAACAAATGTACCATTGTCTAGTTTGAATTCTACATTTGATGTAATATAATTGTCAGGGAAATGATTAGTAACAATTTCATATTCTTGTTTGGAATTTTCCCATACATATAATTCATGATTCCCAATTGTTAAGATATCATAGTTTTGTTTTATAAAAATTGGTGTTGACTTTTTGCCATTTGGGTAAGTTATATCAGATAAGCCATTTCCATCATGGCGATCCCCACTATCAATAACTAAAAGATCTTGACCTTTGCTTTTAGCTATTTCCTTAAGATGAGTTGTGAACGATATAAAATCACCCCAGTCGGCATTATATTGCTCTTGGTTTAGATGGCCCGAGTACCATCCGTGAGTATCTGTGGTATGGATAAAATTTATGTCATTCCAGGTAAGATCTCTAAAACTAGATTCCTCAACTTTGAACCATCCAAAATGTAACAAGAGAACAAGTAGAATAATGACTGTGATCAGTTTGTATATCATAATCCTTTCGAAAACACGGAGTACGAATTACGTAATTAATGTAAATCTATTTTTTTGGTGGGAACTGGTTATTATATATATCTACAGAATTTAAGCGATTAAGCCTTGTTGAGCTCTTCTTCTGTCTCTTTCTTCGGTAATAGATAACTTAATACCTTTACCTTTTGGTAATGAAACCCATGGTTTACCGGCTTCAGTACCAATAACAAAAACATTTGATAATCTGGTGACGAAGGTGTTTTCCAAAGAATCTTTGATGTGAACTAAATCAAAACCTCCTTCGTGTTTTTCTCTGTGAGTGATAACACCAACTCTACCCATGTTTCTACCACCTGTGACCATAACTAATCTACCAGTGTCGAATTTGATGAAATCGGTGATTTTACCAGAAGCTAAATCAATTTTAACGGTATCGTTGATCTTGATTAATGGATCTGGGTATCTGATAGTTCTACCATCGTGGGTAACAACGTATGGAATACCTCTTTTGCCTAATTGAACTTTCTTGACTTTACCTAATTTGTAAGAGGCTTCTTCAGCTGAGATTCTGTGAACGGCGAATCTACCTTTAACATCATAGATTAATCTGAAGTGTTCGTTGGTAGCTTCTAAAGTGATGACATCCATGAAACCAGTTGGGAATGTGGAATCTGTTCTGACTTTAGCGTCAACTTGAACGTGTTGTTGCATTAAGATAGCTTTGACTTCTCTACCGTTTAAAGCATATTTTAATCTGTTTCTTAAGAAAACAACTAATGGTAAAGATTCTCTTAATTTATGTGGACCGGCTGATGATCTTGGTGCATAGGTACCGGACAATTTGTCCAACATCCAGTGAGATGGAGCTGCTAATCTTTTCAAATGTTTCTTTGGACCTCTACCCATGGTTGATTATTGATAGAAAGAAGGAAATTAAGAATAGTGACACTTGCAATTTTTTTTCACTAGTGTTAGTTTTTGATAGCTTTTGGTGAACTGAAAATAATATACAAAATAATGAGCACGTGCAATTTGTATTATCTAGGGCTAAACCGCCACTTTACCATTGCAAGCATGTTTCGCGCGAGGAGTTATGTTTGAAGATTTTAATTTGGTCAACAAGGTTCGTGGCTAGTATATATGCACGAGAAATTTCGCACCCTGTTCAGATCACAGCGTAGTTTGGTCCAACGATCGTACGAGCTTGTTTCAGGTGTTCATGATAATAAAAAGGGATTTAATCTGTACATGGAAGGACACAATGCCGTTCCTTTTGATAATCCTACAGAATAACAAACAACCGGATACTTTAAAAATAATTAAATAATCATACTCCCATTTATATTAAAAAATCTACTTATTCCATCTAAACCAATTGCTATTTTTATTTAGAACTTTGATTTCGTGATCTAACTTACTATGTTCTTCTGAGAGCAAATTTAATTCATCTTCTAAATTAGCAAATTTCTCTGCTTCTTGTGCATTTATCAAAAGTAATTCTTGAATTTGTTCTTCAATTGAACTTGGAACATCATTAGATTGTTGTGCCTCTATCTTAGACTCCAATTCTTCAATATCTTTTTGCAATTGCAGTATAGTCTGAGTTAAATCCTCATTATCGTTAAGTAAATCAGGTAATGTGATCTTCAAATCCACCATTTTTTGAACAACATCAACGTGATCTCGGTTAAGATTTGAATATTGAGATTCCAACTCTTTGATTTTATGTCTAAGTTTTCCGTTTTCCAATTTCATAGACTTTATATCGTCTAATTTTGCTCTCTCACTGTTATGTATGTTTTCAAACTCATTTTCGTATTTAGTTAATTCCACAGGGTCAACGTTGATTTGCATCGAATCATGCACTAAATCATCTAGTTTATAATAGTTATTGCTGGTAGCTGGTGCAGCTTTCTTTGATAATAATGAAAATCTCTTTGAATTTTTCTTCGTATCTTCTTTATAGTTTATAAACTCTTCACTGACGTAAATATTGAATAATTTATCTTTTAAAAATTCCAACAATTTATCAAATGATAATACCAAAAGACTAGACTCATTTTTGATCATTAAATTAACAGCAAATTTCAATATAGATTCCATACCTTGAGTGACTATTATATCGTATATCCTCAAGACAATATCCAAGGGAAATTTATACGCAAAAAAAGTAAGAAACCATTGAGAAGCATACATTGAGGATTTGATACCTTGTTTGACCAAATGATTGTACAATACTGGCGAGTAACTTTCTAGTAACCTATCAAATTCAAAAAGTAACAAATGCAACCCTTTCATTTCAGGGCAAAATAAATCCCGAAGTCTATATTCTTTCATCAAGTTCACTAATAAGCAAAAGCACTCCGATTCATTCATGTTCATGATTAATGGAACTGCGATAAATATCATCCCTTGAGTATAACCAACATCCGGATCATAAAGTGAATACGCTTTAATTACATTAAATAACTCATCGCCTTTACTAACAGCTTCGACGTTGGTGAAGAAACTAGTTCGTGATAAATCTCTCTTTATCCCTTTTTCATGAATAGAGTTTTCTAGTTTCAATTGACGATAAAAATCCTCCAAATTGAAATCCTTTGATTTAGTGACAATTTGCCATATAATTCCTCTGAATTCTTTAGGTACACCGCTCATTATTAATTCGTTAAGTTTTTCCAGTTGATTGTTAACTACATAATCATAATCATTAACTACCTGAGTCCAAAAGTCCCAATCTATTTTATATTCAAACATATCACTGAACCCCCCCACAGTGTCTTTGATATCATTGAAAGTTTTCTTTATATTCTCAGTACCGGAATTGATGGACTCTTTCGTTTGACTTGCTTTATCTTGGAATTTGATATTTAGTTGATTGTGTTTAGATTGTAATAAGTAGTTTGATGTTGATTTGTCATAAGTATTCAGAATTGTAGTCAACTGATCAATCGATTCTGCGTGTGACTTGAAATTTGGTTCGTCTAAACGTATGCATACTTGGATTGTTTTCCTTGATGGAAGTGGAGCCGCCTCTACATCAGTTTGTTGGGTTTGAGGCAGATTCAGAGCATCTTCAAATTCATCTGACGACATTGTTGATGTGTGGTAATTTGTTGATTCCTAATTAATTGTTCCTGTTTACTTCAGTACAGGCAATATATTTTTTCTACCGATTTCTCCAACAAGGAAACATCAAATCAACTTTATAAATGAAACGAATGAATTGTTATTAGAAACCTATAAAAACATACAAATCTCACTAAAAACTAATAAAAAATTTCAATCGAAAACTCACACCTTAACTAGAAGAAATCCAATGATAATCGTCACCATCATTAATACTGACTACTTGCCCAACTGGCATTATACTTTCTTCAGGACGAATAATACTTCCTTCCGAAAGTGGTGATGGAAATTCATCACTAGTAGTTAAAACATCACTTGAATTAGAAGATACGCTATCTTCTGTGAATGAACTTAGAATATCAGAACCGATAGACGGAGTTGAACCAACATAGATTGGGGCCGAGATTTCTTCCTCAATTATAATTCCACCTGTAATGTTCTTTTCTTTACATAACATTTCCAATTTCTCTTTATCACAATTGGGAAAATGAACTCGTAAAACATTTTTGCCAGAAATGTATTTAATTGGCAATTCGCCTAAATCAAATAAGTTGGATAAATCCTTTTTCAAATCGTTCAACTTTTTTTCAAATGATTTGATATTAAACATCATTTCATCGAGTACTTCTTCCGTAAGAATACTTTCTTGAGGAATGTTTAAATTAAAATTGATTGAAAAATCAATATAACATCCTACATGCACTTGATTACTGGCTATTTTTTCTTGAGTTGTTGCCGTAGAGTCAGTTCTAGCCAATTTCAAAGTCAATTGATGATATGCAGGGGTTAATGACAAATTTAATCTAATTGATGGTTTAAACTTATTCACCAAGATTGGTTGCTGTATTTGATGATTTTGATATAATTGAAACTTTTCTCTCAAATTGTTAAATAATGTACGATAAGTTAATTTGACATTCAGATGATATATCTTCAATCGATAAGAGTTTTGGTAGGCCTGAGAAAAATTACGGAATAAAAACCCGTGATTCAAATTCTTCAAAATCCTTGATCCTTGAGTGGCCCCAGTATTATAGAATTTGTAAAAAAAATTGTATCTATTGTACCAAGTATTATTGTGTTTGAAAGTCCAATTTGGATTGTGGGAAGCGAAACCGTGAAAAGTACCATATGACCTTGTGAACTGTCTTATAGGCAGTCTATTCGTAACTGGAACAGGTACTAGAACGGGCTGTGAAGCATGTTGTTGTTCTCCTCTTTGTAAACTTTCTGATAACTCTTCTAAGGCCCTTTGTATACTTCTAGAGAATTTTCTGGTTCGAAGTGAAATAAGGTTTCTTAACTTTTGAACATTCATGACGGATTATTTAAAACAGTGAAAAGGAATAGATAAGTAGTTAGGACAATGGTTGGATGGTTGGCTGAGGTGTCACCAACGCTGATTGGAGGTCTGTAGGTTGCAAGAGAAAAGGGGAGTGTGTCATTCTTTCGTCTAAGGTTTATCAATCACATTGTTTCTTTTGCGAATGTAGGATCCGAAGTTGACCTTGAGTACACGACAGACTGTTATCCAGTTAGGTTGCAAATGCATTGTAAAGGGCAAATCTACAATTGAAATTGGAAATCACTGATGGAAACCTTGCTGAACCAATGAAGTCCAAAGTATTAGAGTAAGAGCCCAATAGTTAACACTCATTCTGGTTGGATATTCAAGAGAGTATTTGGGCACTAAGTTCTCACTCAGAGCAGTGGTACCGTTAAAAGATAGAATAATCTCACTACCCACTGAGATTACTTTTATCTTCCTTTATCCACTACTTTTTGATTGCGTCTCCTAGACCCCGAATAATGTTGTCCACTTCTATAGAAGTGCCTACCGTTCTTTCACATGGAGCGCCAAGGTTCAATCGACAAAAGGGCTTATCAAATACCACCCTGCCATTCTAGCGTAAAACATGTTGGGTCAAACGTGGGGGGAATATAGGTAGGTTTTTAGCCACAGTAGAAGATTAAGGTGCTAAGTGTGAAAAACACACTGCACATGTGACGGACACTAGCATGTCCTTTTAAATTGTGTACCAGTCGATCGTATGAGTTTGATCGAGCCCTAAGCAGTGCTAGACTTTCAACTTTTTCATGAAAGATTGCATTAGCCATAGAGTCTTTATTCGTAGTGAACTGAGAATTCTTTGAGTCAGTAATCATTATCTTCCACCTCTGATCTGTTCCGCCTATACATATAGAATAATCAAGATGCATTGTTATAATTTCGTTAGTTAAACTGTAATTTGACGGGAAAACAACACATATACGCACTGCAAATAAAATTGAGTACTGGAAATAAGTACTGAAGGCATTTCAACTAAAGTTTACTAATAACATCTAAAAGTGAATTGATTGTTAAGGTTGAGGAGTTAAATTAAACCGAATAAGCAGCTCAACAAACATCCTTTTTAATTGACTGAATGTCCGTTGTTGGTGGTTAACGGCTACGAAGGAAATAACACTCACGGTATTTAAAAGGAGGATAGACTCTACTCTACACGGAGAAGCTCAGGACTGCATCACCTTAAGCAAAGCTTGTGAAAATAAAGAAGTTTAAAAGACTCCTCACATTAGTGTGGTCTGATGATTTGAGCTAAGTTACACGCAACCATCAAATTTTGTTTGGAAAGGGCTGCAAAAGAATCAAATGGCTACATTCACATATAAACATAAAGCATATACTAAGTAAATAAATTTACTCTAGACATTAATTGTTCCTTCCATAGCATCATCAAATATCATATCAAAATTTACATTTATATCATTAAATAAACCAAATTGTGATGATTGTTGGGTGTTGTTAATATGGGCTGTTACGTTGTCCAACCTCAATTTCTTCTGCTTGGGTTGTAGATTCAACTGTTTTATATCATTAATTGCATCTTCATTATAAGAATTTAAAGATAACAAGGAAGATGGTGACGTCAAAGAGGAATTTTCGTTCGTTGTGTTAATTGACTGGAAAACTGAAGGAGTTATAAATTCGCTGGCTTTTCTTGGAAACATCGTTGCGTTGTTGTTGCCGCTGGTTGTAGGTATATTGTTCAATAAAAAGTCATCAATAATTTCTTGTTTGATTTTCAGTCTGTCTATGGGATATTCGTATTTGATTGGATTTGATTTTGACTGACGTAAGGGATAAGTGGTATCATCTCGGTTTATTGGTGAATGAACCTGTGAATGTATGTGCAGTTTTACTTTTGGCGAAAATTCCATTGGTGAAATTGTACAGGATATCTGCTCTTTTATAGGTGCCAATATTTCTTTATAGTTATTTAATATACTATCATCGATTTCGTAAGAAGGTAGTAAATACCGGAATAGGTTTTCCAACTTACTGAGTTTATTCTCAACATCTGTTAAATGGGCTCTTGTTAAAGGGGATCTAACAGTTCTTGGACTATATGAACAACACCATTTATGTTGTATACATTTGGAACAACGAGGATATTCCTTTGAACATTTAAGTTTACGCTTCCGACAAGAGTCACAAGCTTGCTCAATTGGATGTGGTGGGTGTACTGCTGATGAGGATGAGGATGAGGATGAAGATGCTAAAGTGTCTTCAGTTGTGTCAAAATTCATAATGTTATTATCGTTAGTAGCTGACATGATTAAGCGAACTATGCTTTTTCTTTTCCACTTTGTTAATTGAATTCAGTGGAGTTCGAAATTGATACAAGGATGTTTCGGCAAGGAGTATATAATTTGAAAAAAAGAGGCCGGAATTGGGATCAATTGTATTCTGAGCCTGCAGTGAAAAACGAGGAGGAATATATATGCAATATTGTATAGTATGCTATTTTATGGTGTAGAAAGAACGTGTGTTTAGTAATATGGCTGTGCCAAGTGATGATCTTCTCTCCTATATAATAAATACCTTCTGTTGATAAAGGTGTAGGGAAGAATCAGGACAAACCGGGTGAAAGCAAGGGAAATTAAATAGCCTTTCGTCTTTACGAATGAATCTTATTGTCACCAAGTAATTTCAAGGAGAGTAGGGAGGGAGGAGGCAATCCGTTAGTAACCTTTTAGTGTCTAGCCTAAAATGCTGCTTTCTTAAACAATATAAACAAAATTTTAGATATTGTTGGATTCAGAAACTTAATTTCAAGAGCTTCTTATGTAATGTGTTCCTCCCGGCTGGACGTGGACTTGAAAATGGCAATGCAAAACAGTTATGTATATGTGCAAGCTATGAATCAATTGAGGGTGCGTACGTAGATTGAGAAAGCAACTAATATTCACAAATCAAGCCTTTCAATAGTTTGCTTTTATAATAGAATGAAAGCAGGATTGGATGAGTGATTGGGTTTTGTAATTGGTTTTGGAAGAGAAAGAAAGAAAGAAACATTGTAAAATCCCTCTATTTATTACCACTTGGGCCACTCTAGAGGAATCTGTTCGTATTTATATTTCAAATTTGGAACTGCTAATTTTGAAAATTTTTAGGTAGCCGAACAGTTGAGTTGATCGGTGAGTGAATAAAGTGTAGAGAAAAAGCCATAATAAAAATAAATAGATTATTAATTAAACAAATGTATCATCAACTGATTATTCAATTGCAACATGATTTCTTTACAAAACGATCTGTTCTTCAAAGAGTGGTAGAGAAGTCATAGTTGTTCCACCATACACCGTACCCTTTGCTATCGAGCCTAATACACTAAAGCACAACCTCATTTAGAGGGCTAGCAGGTACCCAACCTGGGTGGTATAGGTATACTTTATACATCCCGAGAGGGGTCATGTTTGTGTCATGTTTCAGTTTGTTGAACAAACCAAGATTTTATTCTGTTGGACGTAATCTTTTCCATTCTACCGATCAAAGTGTCTCCATAGGAGATCTTAACCAATTCAGCACAGAGATAATAGAACTCCACTAAATTAATCTTTTATGATCTCTTGGTAATTTTCAAGAAAAATAACCTGTTACGTTCAATAGAGTTCGGTTTGCCTCAAGTTTTAATAAAACGTTCTCGGAGTTTTTTATTTTCTTTGGCCATCTCGTGCTGTGTTATACCGTAATGATATATTCGACAGCTTTGTGTTCTTTAGTATTCACGTTCATTTTTCAGCTGGTTTACAAGGCTCTTACACCAATTTCGAGTACAGTTCATGGGCGGCTACAAGCATCAAATGTTTAATTTTGTAGAATCAAAGGATGTTTCGGATACAACCGTTTGGAAGGGTGATTTGCAATTCTCTCACCGGAGTACCTGCTTCTGGTGTACAAATTTTCATATATACACGTTTCAAATTTACGTTGGTTAAGCGCATTGTTCTTGTTCATACTTGAGATAGTGCTCCAGTATGTGATTGGACAAAGAATTTCAACGGCTTTCGGAGTTTCACCTCCTATGATCAAAAAGAGCAGCCTACTGGGTGCAACTCCAAACCAGATACTCCAATTTTGCGACATACAAACACTGAACCGGTCCCAAAACCTGAATACCGTTTACATTACCTATGACTCTATACCCTTGTCGTTTCTCTATACATTGTCGTCATGATAAACGAAATTGCTTTGTTTTGGATTCGATGGTGCATGCTTGATGTACGAGGCATCATCAGGCGGACGTTCCAATTTGTCATTTGTATCTAGCATGCTTTGAATACTCAATAATATCAGTTCTAAAGAGCATGCCGGAGTCCAATCATCTCCCAATAAATTGAGACAGATATGACCATTGGAATATATATGTGGATGGATAGGGATTTTCAGTTTTTCAATGATTTTAATTGACGCATCATCATCGTCATCACCATCTGAATCGTCAGGGATGAGATCATGGATTATGAATTTAACCTGTGGTGAATCGACTGGATAGTCGTCTGTTATTGTTATTGATAAATAGTACGTCTCATATTCGGGGTATAAACTATGGTTTGTTAATTTGATTTGAAATATAAAATCAGATAGATTATCATCATTTAGCATAAGCTTTATGCCTGGTAATTTTGATGCCGTTAAAGATTTGTACTCTTTTATCAAACGCTTATGAAATGGATGTTTTGGCATTAGGTGTGTAGTCAGAGGCAATAAATTACACTTGATCACTTTTTTTCTTTTCTTTTATAAATTTGTTACACTTACAGAAGCGAAACTGTTGATATGTAATTTCGTTTTTCTATAGAGGAAGTCCTTGAACTACTTTTTTCGGTGCCAGTTTCGATTTACTCTTCTGCGCTAACAACGATCTGGTCTGCGATTTACCTTGTGATGATTTCCTGTTGAATCTTTTCTTGCTATATCTCTTTTGTGATGAGTATCTTTGTGAGCTCCCACCACTACAACCACCGCCGCCACTAGGCAGTTTTTGCTGTGATAACGAATTACGCAAAGTTGCAAGAATTTCAACATCTTGTTGGCTAGCTTGAAAATATGGAGAGACTGATGCTGTAGCAGCCACACCTCTTAGTTGTGGATATGGTTGTGGTTGCGGTTGAGTGACAGTAGTCAAGGTGGCAGCAGCATTTGCAGTTTGAGTAGCAACTCCATTTTTCTTCTTTCTTTCTCTTGACAAGGTAGCTAATTTTTTTTTGAAGCAGTTGAAGTATTCCAATTGTTCCTTCTTGATATTGTTTAATTTAGCAAAATCTTTTTTGTTAGTAGGTAAAATAACCAGCATTTCTTTCAATGTAGAATCACCAATTAACTGATGGTTTGCAAGGCCCAATTCTGCCAGTGAATTCATTCTAATATGATTTAATTCTTCAAAGCAGTGTTCGATATGTGGCAAGTCTTCACTATTGGCACCATGGTGGTCTCTCGGCAACTCAATAACCGACATTTGACGTGCAGAAACAAATGATTCTTGATATCTATATCCACTGAGTGCATCTGATGCTGGCACCGGAGCTGCTACAGCCCTGGCATTGTTTCCGCCAATACTGTTCGGCCTTGAAGGGTTACTACTAAATTGAATTTTAATTTCCTTGTCACCACAAACTACCAGATTTGCATTCTTACCAAGCTTTACGTAATTTGAAGCAAATCCCGCTTTCATTATTTGATATTCAACGAGACATTCGTCGCTCAATAAGTAAAAGAATATTCTTTCAACATCAGTTCGATCCAACGCTTTGCCTTTACCATGATAAGGGTTATTATTATGACCCATCTTTGTAATCTTATTGTGGTTCAAGCCTTTGAAGACATCTTGACAATGTAAAACGGTAACCCTTTCATCTTGTATTGATTGCACCAATTTTATTATATCTTTAGCATATTGTGTACAATCCTTTTCAACCACGGTGACATGAGAATAATTACGACAGTTATCACACTGTTTCTTACATTGGGTTGGATTGAATGATTCATTAAAGTAATGCAATACCTGTTTCCTTCTGCAATCAGTCGTATTTTCGCAATATTGTACAACTTGTCTTAGCTTGGCTAAATGGTTCTCCTTACCCTCATCAGTTAGTTCTTCATCCCTTTGAATCATACTTTGTAACGATCGTGCATCTTTATAGGAATAATACATTATGCATTCAGAATGTTTACCATCACGACCAGCTCTACCAGTTTCTTGATAATATCCTTCTAAACTTCTCGGTATAAATAAATGAATGACTAACCTCACATCAGGTTTATCAATACCCATACCAAAGGCAATTGTAGCGCATATTATTTGTATCTTATTACTCTGCCAGTTTGATTGAATTTTAAAACGATTTTCAGGCGACATCCCTGCATGATAAAACGAAGTTTTCAACCCAAACAGATTAAGTTTTGCACTTGTTTGTTCGCATGATTGTTTAGAATGGCAATATATAATTCCACATTTACCCTTATGTCTTGATAAGATATAATCTTTAATGCTTTCTAAGTAATTGCCAGTTTTCCATTTGATTTCATAAAACAAATTTGTTCTGTTAAAACTTTGCTTAAGAAATACAGGTGATTGCATTTTTAAATGGTGGACAATATCCATTCTTACTTTTTCATTTGCGGTTGCTGTTAAAGCCATTATTGGTACCCTTGGAAACTTCTCCTTAAAGAAACTCATACCTTTGTAATCGGGACGAAAATCATGACCCCACGAACTCAAGCAATGAGCTTCATCAATAACAACACGAGCCAATTGATTGTTATCATATAGCCTACCAATAATTTTCTGGATCATGGTGGATTTATTTGCCTTTTCAGGAGACAAGTAAACAATACTCAAAAGGCCGTCACGAAATAAATTTATTGTATGCTTATTATCATCACTATTTGCTTTGGAGCTTATCATGCCAGCTTTAATATTTCGATCCAATAAATGCTGCACTTGATCTTGCATAAGAGAAATAAGTGGAGATATAACGACAGTAGTGCCTTTACTATGCCCACCTTGAATCAATGCTGGTAATTGATAACAAAGTGATTTACCACCTCCAGTAGGCATTAATACAAACACATCTTTATTCAAAAGGGAAGCAACGATTGCATCTAATTGATTCAGTCGAAATGATTTAAGTTTAAATACTGAATTTAATACACGATAAATTTCATCAATAAAACCTTCAGATCCAGCAGGTATAACTCTATCATTTGTTGGCATTGGTTGATCACCATTCAAAATATTCATCAATTCATCATCATCATCACTAAATTCATCATCATCACTATCAATATTGACAAGCGGAGGAGCCTGATTAGTTATAACAGGTTGTGGTGGTGGTATTTTAGTTAAAGGTTTGTTTAGAAACTCTTCATCTTCATCCTCAGAGTCAATTTCAATTATATCAAGTTCTCTCTCTTCATTCAACTGTGTCGTAAAATCTATTTCTTCTATTTCGTCATCAAAATCATCAATGGGCATTAAGGAATTGGTTGATATAGATTTTGGAGAGCCGTATTCTATCCCATACTTTTCAGCAACATCTGGTGATAGTTTAATATTTTCCAATTCATCTATTTCTGTCTTATCTTCCATTTCCGAAATTGGTGAGTTTGTAAAAGATCTATCGTCTATAAAACTCCCCAAATCATCAATATCATCACGTTCTTGAGAAGGGGTCCTTAAGCCTTCCATAGTTTGTTCGCCAAAGTCATCCTCTAGTTCTGGCTCGTCAGTAGTATTTTCAACGATTTGTCTTGCTTCAGCCAATCGAGACGGTCTTGTCACTGGTTGTCTAAAGACGTCTATGTCTGGAGTTGACTGGGCCAAACTATCAGCTACTTCAATATCATTGTTATTCAACTGCAAAAGTTTATCGTCAATGAATTTAATCTTGACCTGTAGTTTCTTGTATATTTCTTTCTTTTGATCGAAGGAAATCAGAGTGGATTCACTTGTTGTGAATTTTTCCTCTAGAAGTTTGATTTTGGAATCTTTCAACTCTAGTAATTCCTGGCAATGTTCATGATATCGTAAATGTTCTAGGCCAATTCTGGCGCGCTTCTGCAATTGTGGCGGTTGCTGTAGGCTTGGTAAGTCCACAAACCGCTTTTTATTTGGACTAGTATCAAATGTTAGGTCGATCACTTCATCAACTTTAACACTTGAAGCAAATGGTAATGATTGAACCTTCCTGTATTTGGAGGAGGACGCGTTAAAGGATGAATTGATTGTAGAATCCATTACAATGGAGTCACTAATATGCTTGAGGATTTCATTTTCCTTATTGTTTGAAGCTTTCTCCTCTACGGAAGCATTTCTTGCAATTAGTGGTTGCCGGATTGATTCATTTCTAGCAACAGGTTCTCGTATTCGAGATAACTCTCTATCTGGCTCACATCTGGAAGGTACATTGCTTCTTCTGCCATTTGAAACAGTTTCGCCGTTTAACTCAACTGCAGACAAAGGTAGATTTTGTTTGGGATATTTCTTGAATAGTAGATTGATGGAGGCTGGTGAAGGTATATACGGTTTTGTTTGATCGATCCAGTCTAGCTGCACAGATAGGTTATTCGAAGTAATCATGAGATGAGATGAGACGAGACATAAGCCTGTGGTTGATTGATGGCTGATAGGGAAATGGGTTTGTTCGAGCTGATTATGGTTTGTTTACTGGCTGTTTGCAATGGGATCAAGATGTGCCCTAGCGCGTCTCGCAACAGCTTTAATAGAGAAAAAAAAATACATCCACAACAAAAAGGTACCAGCACGACAGAATGATGTTGATGGAGCATGGCAACAGTGTTGAACAGGAGAAAGAGGCTCTGAAAATTTAGTGGAGGAAAATATTTTGTATTTTGAGGATACACATGAACCGATAGCGATCTTTTAAATCGATCGAGACGATAGTTGCAAAAGGCGTTCTCCCACAGATCATCAATAGCAGGACTTGGCAGTGGTTATTGTAATGTTTTCGACAATTCTTTAATGCAACCGATTCGTAGTGGAAATGAATAGCGAAAGGCAACCAATAAGAAGACCAGGGTGATATGAACTATTATGGGATCTGATGCAGTTCTTGACCGAAGATAATCATCAAGGAAGACAAATGAAGATGGTGATAGTTATCGTAGTTAGTGTATATAAGAGATTGTTATTTTCTCTTTCTCTTGCCATTAAAGTTCTCTCAACACACTTTCATTGCCATCGTTTACAAACTCAAAAAAAAACGACGGACAAAATAGAGAGAGTAAGAACTGCAACAATAGTAATTTAGAAGATCTCCACCTTTTTTCAATGCTTTGCATGCTAACTTGCATATACAGCCGGCAGTAGTATAGTAGGACCACATGTATCGTCAACAGAGGAAATAAAGATCCACCACAACGTGATGTGTGATGGAAAAGTGAGTTGATTTTCTGTGTTGGTGGCTCGACTCTTGACTGCTGAATGCTGAATGTATAGTTATATACAGGAAACAAACCAGGCTTCGCCGTTTTATTTCTATACAATTGCTCTTTATGTTGATCGAAATAGTTGCCGCATAGTAGTAGTTTTCTATTGTTATCTCCTTAGATGAAGATTAATCCGAATATCGAAAAAGCATCTGAGTACAACCAATTAAGACAACCTCGATGAAGTGCAACAAAGTTGTGGAAGCTGATGAGAACTCCATGTCAGGCTCCTTCATAGCCACCTACAAATTGCTGGCCAGCAAATGGACTAGATCCCGACTTTGCAACACGGTGTCTGTGTCCAAGGTAGATGTGTAGCATTGGCACTACAAATAAAAATCCGAAATAGCCATAGTGGGAATGATGTTGCTGGACCATAGAGAACAACTCGGAGGAAATCACCTCATTTTTTCATCGGGATTTTTTTTTGTCTCACTGTTCAATTAATGGGATGAAATTCTTCCTTGTTAGGTCTTGTGCAACCAATTGCTGTTGCCAAAATATCCACAGGCTATTCTGTGTGATAAGAAGTTTGATGCCCTTAGTCTATTGGGTACTTTCAATCGTTGAACAAAACACGGAGTCCGTACGTGAAAGTGCCCACAGAGCCTTTATTTCATCCCCTTCCACCAACTCCCTCGTTCCCCTTCTTTCTGCATAAAATTGATATGTTACTTTTGTGTGCAAATTTTTTCTCTAGATGGTTTGTTTGATAGTTTTCTCCTCTTTGGTTCCAGCAATAGACACATATTGAATTTCACTGGAATGAAACCGCGTTCCAATGCCCAATCTCTTTTATCGAGAGTGCAGCGGAATAGTGTGCTCTCTCTATCTTCTCTGGAATGCTGTCGACGTATACTCTACAGGTGTTGACTTGATAAAACCGAACATATCCAAGTTGGTCATAAGAGGAGAACAAATTCTATCAATCAATATCGACAAATGGCATGGCAAGAGGGGAATTATTTTTTGGGGGTAGAAAAAAAATACAAAAAAGTAACCATGCTAAAAATACTTAGTTATGTTTGCTCATCAATTTGCTGTTGTTGAAACTTTATATTCTTATATATAACCTCTAGATAATCCATAACAAAATTTTTTGTACCTTTTTCTTACTTTCTTTCTATTTTGATACATTCGACCATTGTTTCATATACACTCAGCAAGCTAATCATAGTAGTACACTTATTCACTAGTTCACTTTGCTGATTGCATTCAATTTTCAAGTAGTAAGCCTGTAAAGATGATGATGTCCACCATCGGAAAGTCAAAATTATCTGCTTTTGACGAAAACAGCAGTAGCATTCAACTTACTGGCCAACAACATAACATTCCTTTTGGTGGGTCTAAACTTACTTCATTGTCTTCGTCGTCTTCAACTTCGTCTTCGACAACTGATTTCAATGATTTGAAAGGTGATTTGTTACCTGACTTGTGGCAAACATCGTCCAATGAATCTTGTTCCTCGAGCAGCTTTTATAAAAAATGCAATATTCCCCATCAGCAACAACCAGCAATCCTTGAAATTCAGCCACAACAAGCACAACAACATCAGCAGCCACAATGGAGTAAATTATCAGTATCCCCGCCTATTGTTGCTCAACAATCACAACCTTTACCATTACCACAACCACCACAACCACCACAACCATCATGGGGTTTCTCCCAAATTGATAACTATTTACCTAGGTTGACTGAGGAAAATTTACACCAAGCTGTACAATTTACAACGTCCGCAGATAATGATGAACTATTCAGTTTTGAACTGTTTCATAATCCTCAACAATTGCCACAACAAGCTCAATCTCAGACTCAGGTTCAGGCTAATTCCCAAGCTCAGGTTCAGGCTCAATCTCAGTCTCAGGCTCAATTACAAGTCAACAATGCTATACAACAACAAAAACTTCCTGTTAATACTCAGTTATATAAGACTGAATTATGTGCTTCATTTATGAAATTGGGTATCTGTCCTTATGGTAACAAGTGCCAATTTGCTCATGGCGAAAATGAATTGAAACATGTTAGTAGACCACCTAAATGGAGATCTAAACCTTGTGCTAATTGGTCCAAATATGGCAGTTGTCGTTATGGTAATAGATGCTGTTTTAAACATGGTGATTAGAAAATTATTAATGATTTGTTATTTTATTTATTTTATTATGTTATATGGGGTATTAGAGAAAATTCGATTTGATTTGGATGTGATTTTCAATTTGATTTAATTTGACTTGGTTAATTATGTATTTTTAAAAAGTAATTGTTTAGCGTGATTTTATTTGCTTTAATTTATTAATGATTATGATTATTTTATTTGTTGATTGCTAGTTATATAGTATATAGTTTATAGTATATACATCTTATATTTATGTGAACAGTGTAAACTAAACTACAACCTAGACAACGTTAACAAATACTGATCTAGATTGATACAGCCTCAGATTGTCTTAAAACATCACTAAAATTCTGTGGTGATGATAGTTGGTGATGTCTTCCACAGCGCCCAACAGAAGTTGAGTCAATCGAAGAAAAGGAAACCACAAAGCTTCCTTTACTTCAACTTCACTGTAACGGAAAGTCAACCTATCCTCATCGACTGTTATAGTTGATAAGGAAAGGGAAAAAGAAAATGAAAAAGATCAGAAAATTTTTTCCAATCTGTTGTGAATTTTATAGTCTGACGCACTGTAAATGTATTGCTCATACTAACCAACTGTATGAAAATTTTTTTACAGCCCAATTTTTTACAACCAACCAAATTATTTACGATCCACCTAGAATCCAATGACAGAGACAACAACATGGGAACAATTGGAGCCTGTTTATGAAAAAGGTGTTCAAGATTCCCTTACATCAGTCAGGATCTCTACCTTATCCAGTATAAAATCTATCTTACCACAAATTCCTGAACTGGATTTAAATAAGATATCTTTACTGTTATTGAGAACTTTTAATTATTATCAAGATGTGAATTCAAGAAATGAACTATTAAATGTATTACAAATAATCGGTGAATCAAATCACAAATATCTACTAGCATATGTCAAATTCATCAATCAAGAAATCAGCGGTATCGGTACTTTAGCGATTACTGATTATATGACTTTATTACAATGGATCAATGCATTTACCATTGATTTGGCAAAACACAGGATGCTAGATGAATCGGTCATACTGGCACAAGCTAATTTATTAAGTAGGTGTATTGAATATCAAGGCAAGGAACAACATCGAAGGAGGATCCATAAATCAACAATTACGACAACTAAAACATCTATATCCCAAGCATTGACTTTTGATAGTGAATATTTGGATATGATAGTGAGGTGTAGGCCAAATTTTGCTTTATTAGGAACTTTGAATTTGGCAGTTAATGAATTGATACCAACTCATCCCAGTTTTATTGAAAGATTCAAAGCATATAGTGACACAATTCTTGAAAATTACGTTAATCAAGGTTTATTAAATAAAACTGCACCATCATCTGCTACATTGCAAGAATTTGGAGTATGCATTGAAACACTAGTCAATGCGGAAAATTTCAATAGATTATTATTACCAGCTATTGAAAAATCGATTTTGAGATCTTCTGAGAATTCATTTGGTGTCATGCTTCCAATATTATTTGAACATTTACCAATTGAAATATCCTTCTCTTCTAAATTATTTTCCTCCATCATTTCGGGCCTTAAATCCACCAAAGAGCAAGTGAGAAATGGTGCTTTCAATACATTCAAGCTAATTTTGGGGAAGACTAATGATGATCTTGTTGATGAAATTTTCAAAGCTATCAAGGCAACTTCAAATGCTGAATCAAAGGCACTCATAGTTAAATCATTATTATACTGCAAAGATTCTACGACGGTTGTTAAGCTGTTGTTACCAATAATCTCCAAGGATCAAAATGAAACTTCATTAGCCACTTCAGTAAATGTTTTCACTTATCATTCTTTGAAGGTAACGGATAAAGATTTATTAAACGAAGTCGTGAAACAACTAATCTCCGGCTTTAACTCCAAACTTGGTCGTGTTTGGTTTATAGAATTTGGACATCAAACTTATGGAAAAGAAGTGTACCCCGACTTATACCCTGAATTTGACAAAATTTTATCTTCAATCGAGAAATCACCACTTCCCTCAGTAAGTAACAAAAAGATTGTTTGCGCATTTGTAATTTTAGCAATTACAAAGAGAGATTCACTATTATTAAATGATTCCAGAATTTACAATAAGCTTGATGCGATTGAATTGACTTGGTTTGTATGTTCACTCAAAAATGAAGTGCATGGGTGGATCTATGTTTTGACTGCTAAACATGTTCCTTACTCAGTTAGGCTAATGGCTCAACAACAATTGAAAATTCAATTAAAAGAAAATACCCAACTCAGCGATTCATTAATCAAAACATTTTACGAAGTTAATGAAGAGGAATATAACTTCAAGAATTTTTGTGTTGTTTTTGCAACATTAACTCAATTGAAAGATAAAAATCTAGTGGAGAAAAACGCAAGAAAATTAATAATCGCTGCTAATGACCCAAAAGTAGGTGTAAATAATGGTTGGATTGGCTTAGTACAAAGAAGTGAACCAAAAGTTGATATTGGAAATCTAGTAAAAGAGAATTTTCAGTCTATATTTGACGAATGTGCTCAACATATGTCAATTGCTTCAATCAAAGCTCTTTCTAACATAGCTTTCATTCAGCCGGACATGATCCAACCAATCATCTCTTTGATTGAGAAGAATTTGGATACGAAATACATTGCTGAACTTGATGAGCAAGACATAAAAATCTTTCATGGTAAAGAAGGAGAATTGGTTATTGACGTACTTGAAAAAAAACCTAAAGAGTTGGACAAGAATGCTAAAGACTACGAAATCAAGAAATGGGAAGAAAGTATCAAAAAAGAATTAAAACAACCGAAGAAACTAACGAGAGAAGAACAAGTCATAGTCAATGAACAAATAACAAAAGAATCAAAAATCAGAAGTGAAGTTAAATTAATAATTAATCAGTTTAAGTTTGCTACAAGTCTAATTGATGAATTGATCGAACAAGCTTTGTTGGTAGACAATGGTGCTAAGTTATGGTTTCCAGTGTGTGTTAAAAAACTATTGGACACAGCTAAATTGGCAAGTCCATTGTTTGATCCGATTGTCACTTACCTAAACTTGTCCAAATTGGTATCTTCTCGTCTTGAAATATTGAAAAGGTTTGTCGGTATTGCCACTTTAAGATCTCATGGTGTTAAATTAGATGAAAGTTATGAACAAGAGCCATTAATATCATTGATTGGTAGAATCTTGTACAGAGTTAAAATCTTAAGTGATCAGAATCCATTAGATGCATTATCGTTATCATACATTTTACCATTACTAACTAAAGTCTTATATGATGGGAAGACTATTGCTATCAAAAATTCCAATAAAGTTGCCGTTACATCTGAATTTGTTGAGGAAGATCCAGAAGAAGAGCAATTATTGCTAGCAATTGAAATCATTTCAGCACATGCTGATTCTTTCGAGGATGATAGAATACCTCGTTCAAACATTTTGGAAGTTTTAATATCACTAATGAAATTACCTTCGAAAGCAAAATTAGCAAAGGAATGTTTCTTATCATTATGCCAACATATTGCTTTCAACATTTCAAATGAGGACTTGCAATTACTATTGAAAAATTTGGTTACACCACATGTGTTTGTTAGATCAACTATATTAGAGGGTATTGATGCAGAATTTGAATTAAGTTCTTATTCTAAAGAATTATTTGTTGCCACACATGACAATGATGAAAATTGTAAAGAAATTGCTCGAACAATCTGGGAAGATAATAATATGTCTGTAGACGGAACACATAATTTATTAGACTTATTTGGAAATTCCGATGCAGGTTTACGACAATCTATCGCACAAGCTTATATGAATGCTGCTCAACAAACCGAACTTAATATTGAAGAATTATTTGACCTATACCATGAAAAAAGGAATCCTCCACCACCGAAATTGGACAAATTTGGACTCGTGATCAAATCCAGTATTGACCAAAGAGATCGTTGGGAAGAAAGATCCACCGTTGCATTAACATTAATCTTTTTGACTCCGTTTTACAATACTCTGGATATTGAGAAATTGTTTAGATTTCTTGTTGATTCTGCATTAGGTGATAAAGATAGTTTGGTTCGTCAAGAATTTCAAGATGCCGGTATAGAAGCTATTAAATTACACGGATCCGAAAATGTGGAAATTTTGATTTCAATTTTTGAAGAAAATTTACAATCTAATGATATTAAAGAATCTGTTATCATATTGTATGGATCTTTAGCTCGTCATTTAGACAAGTCTGATCCTAGATTAAAGATTATTGTTGACAGATTAATGAAATCATTAGACACACCGAATGTCCAATTCGCTGTTTCTGAATGTATCGCACCATTGGTTCCATCATTTGAAGATCGTCTTCCAGAAGTTTTTGATTCATTGTTTGATAAATTATTCACTGCTAAAAAAGCTAGTTCTCGTAGAGGTGCTGCCTTTGGTATTGCAGGTTTAGTAAAAGGTAGTGGTATCAAATCATTATCATCAAACGATATTATAAGGAATTTAACTGATGCTTCCGACGATAAGAAAAACGAAATTAAAAGAGAAGGCGTGTCAATGGCATTTGAAACTTTATCGCAAAGTTTGGGAAAGTATTTCGAACCATATGTACTTGAAATTTTACCAATTATTTTAAAGAATCTTGGTGATGCACAACAAGAGGTCAGAACTGCAACTGATAATGCAGCAAAACAAATAATGAAAAATACAACTTCTTTTGGTGTTAAGAAGCTTATTCCGTTGGCTATATCCAATCTTGATGAAGTTGCATGGAGATCTAAAAAGGGATCGGTGGAGTTATTAGGTGCTATGGCATATTTAGATCCTACTCAATTATCTGCTTCATTGTCTATTATTGTTCCAGAAATTGTTAGTGTTTTAAATGATACACATAAAGAAGTCAGAAGAGCTGCCGAACAAGCTTTGAAAAGATTTGGTGAAGTTATTCGTAATCCTGAAATTCAAACAATTGTGCCTGATTTAATCAATGCTATTGGCGATCCAACCAAATATACCGATGGTGCTTTGGATAAATTAATCAAGACCCAATTTGTTCATTATATTGATGGACCATCTTTAGCGCTTATTATCCATGTTATTCATAGGGGTATGAGAGATAGATCAGCATCCACAAAGAAAAAATCGTGTCAAATTGTTGGTAATATGGCCATATTAGTAGATGCCAAAGATTTGAAGCCATATTTGAATGAATTAGTTGGCGAATTAGAAGTTGCCATGGTTGATCCAGTTCCAGCTACAAGATCTACAGCCGCTAGAGCTTTGGGTTCGTTAGTTGAAAAATTGGGTGAAGAACAGTTCCCAAACTTGATCCCTAAATTATTCGATACTTTGCAAGATGAAACTAAAGCAGGCGATCGTCTTGGTTCCGCACAAGCATTATCTGAAGTTCTTTGTGGTCTTGGTATTAACAAATTGGAAGAATTATTGCCATCCATATTAACTTCAGCCTCATCTCCAAGAAATTACATTCGTGCTGGCTTCATGCCATTACTTTTGTTTTTGCCTGTTTGTTTCGGATCTCAATTCTCGCCATATTTAAATAGAATTATTCCGCCAATTCTCAATGGTTTAGCTGATCAAGACGAAGAAATCAGAGATACTGCTTTAAGAGCTGGTAGATTAATTGTTAAAAATTATGCCAAGAAGGCTGTTGATTTGTTACTACCAGAATTAGAACTTGGATTGTCAGATTCAAGTTATCGTATTCGTCTTTCATCATTGGAACTTACTGGAGATTTATTATTCCAAATCACCGGTATATCTGGCAAAAATGAGCTTATCGAAGATCAATCAATCAATAAGACTCTTATTGAAGTATTGGGACAAGAACGTCGTGATCGTGTTTTGGCATCATTGTTTGTATGTCGTTCTGATGTTGCTGGTATTGTTCGTAATTCTGCTGTCGATATTTGGAAAGCACTTGTTTCAAATACTCCAAAAACAGTGAAGGAAATTTTACCTTTGTTAACCACAATTATTGTGAACAAATTAGCTTCTTCTGATGAAGTTCAAAGAACTATTGCTGCACAAACATTAGGTGAAATGGTACGTCGTGTTGGTGCTAATGCTTTGCCACAACTTTTACCAACATTACAAAATGCCAAAGATAAGCAAGGTGCTTGTATTGCATTATCAGAATTAATAAAATATACTTCAATGGAAGGTCTTTCAACTTATCAAGAAAACTTTATTTCAATTATCAAGACATCTCTTGTCGAACCAGATGATTCAACTAGAGAAGCAGCTGCTCAAGCGTTTGAGGAATTGTATTTACAATTAGGTAAAGTTGTTATTGATGAAATTATTCCTGGTCTTTTGTCACAATTGAAAGATTCAAATACTGCATTATTAGCATTGAAAGACATTATGGCTACTAAAGCTGATGTTATTTTCCCTATATTAATTCCAACATTGCTAACTCGACCAGTAGATGCTGTTTCATTAGCTTCATTAGCATCTGTAGCAGGTTCATCATTATACAAGAGGTTGCCCACAATCATTAATACATTAGTTAATGCAATGATCGATGGTGAAGATATCGGTGATGCATTTGATCAAGTGCTATTATCTATTGAAGACGAAGGCGTTCATCAGTTATTACAACAAATAATGTCATTAATTAAAAATGAAAACTCCAAGAAGAGAACAATCATATTCCAGAGATTAAGTTATTTTTTTGAAAATACATCATTAGACTATTCAATGTATCTTGAAGATATTATATCACAAATGATACTTTCGTTAGCAGATCCATCACCAGATGTTGTTGAGGGAGCTATGAATTCACTCACATCATTAGTCAAAAAACAACCCAAAGAAAATCTCGAAAGATTAGTTAAACCTGCACGTCAAGCATTAGAGCTCACAGGATTTGATGTCGCTGGCTTTAAATTGCAAAGAGGTCCAAATTGTATATTACCGATATTTTTGCATGGTTTAATGTATGGTAATTCGGATCAGAAAGAACAGTCAGCAATGGCAATTGCTAGTATAATTGAAAAAACACCTTCTGATAATTTGAGGTCATTAGCTACAACATTAACAGGACCATTGATTAGAGTTATTGGTGAAAAAGTTTCTACAAATATTAAATCAGCAATTTTAGTTGCATTGAATAACTTACTAAACAAGATTCCGCAATTTTTGAGGCCTTTTATTCCACAATTACAAAGAACATTTGTAAGATCACTATCATATCAAAGTAATGAAAAATTGAGAGATAAGGCTGTAGTTGCTTTGGGTACCTTAATAAAACATCAGCCTAGAGTAGATTCTTTGATAACTGAATTAGTCAGTGGTGCAAGAAATACTGACGATAAAGGTGTTAAAGCTTCCATGTTAAAAGGTATATTGGAGGTTGTTGAACAATCAGGTAAGAATTTAAGTGAAGGTTCAAAAGTATCTATTTTAGAGTTAGTTGAAGAAGAAGTTATTGATCTTATAAGTTCAGCTAAATTATTAGGTTCATTGGCAGGCGTATTATCTGTTGAAGAAGCCAAAAATTTATTAAAAACAAGAGTATTGAATAATCAAAGTAAGTTTTCAGTATTGGCAATTAACTCATTTTTAAAATATTCACCTGAACTTGTTAAAGGTGACGAAGTAATTGAGTTTGTGATCAGTTGTTCCAATTCTCGGTTTGACTATTTAAGTGATAATGCAACAGTTGCTATCGGTAAATTATTATTAAATGGGGTAGAAGATGAGAAACTTTATCAACAATTGGCAATTACAAGTTTACAACCGCCTTCGTCATCTCCAGACACAAGAAGGTTATCATTAGTTGTATTAAGAACAATTGCAAGAACCAAAGATGTATCTAAATTCTTAGATATAATTGTTCCAAGTATATTTGCATCAATTCGTGATCCAATTATTCCAATTAAATTAGCTGCTGAAAAAGCATACCTTGAAGTATTTGGGATTGTGGAAAATGAGTTGAAGGTGTTTGATGAATGGTTCAATGGCAAGAATGAGATTAACACTATTACAGGTACAACAATTGTTCCAAGGTCTATTGGTGATTACACCAAGAGAGTTGCATTAAGATTAGCGGGGGTTGAAAGAGAAAGAATTGAACAAGGTGGAGATGAAGAAACCTTGTACAGTGATAGAATTGATGATGAGAATGAGATTTGGTCTGTAGGTATATAATAGATTAATAAGAAATTCGCACTTCAAAGAGAAGAGGTTTAATTAGACAATCAAAGTATATAGAATATACAAAAGTGTTTACTCGGTTCCCAGTTCAATGAAGAGGGATTATTGCATAATCGTAGTTATGTGGTATTAATTACATAAAAAGTTATATACTATTCACTCGTTGGCAAATTTAAACTCCTCAAGCTTGGTAGAGCAGCAGCCGTAGAAGGTGATAGCTTCGGTGTCTGTAGATTCGATTGTACCGGGGTGGTAGGTCTTATAGCAGGAGTCATCGCTAAAGAAGTTAAATTAGTACTGCTATTACTTGCTGATAGCAGTGGAGTTGTATTTGTTGATAAACCCAATACCGGAGAATTTGGTAAAGTAAATGGTTTCGGACTATTTGGCCTAGACTTTTTTAGTTTTTGTCTAACATAATCTAAATCTGAATCTTCTAATATATGAGATTTACGTGATGAGGTAGATTGCTCTAATGGAGTCATTCTTTGAAGAGTTGTGAATCTTGTTGCAACATTTGAAAGATACTGTAAATTTGATGTATCATTGATATGAAAGGTTGCTTTCTGATTTGAGAAATTATAATGACTATTCTTGGATGGTTGTTGAAAATACTCAGTTAGAGAGGGGAGTGATTTGGAAGACTCCATCATCCTTAATTCTTCACTGGCAGCAGAAGCAAGAATATCTATACTTGAAGGGTTCCTATTCAAAGGTGGAGGTGCAAGCGGGTGCACGAGTGTTGTAATTGACGTATGCGTAGGTTTGGCTTGAGTTTGGGTAGGTTGTGGTTGATTCGATGGCTGTGGCGATGTAGAAGATGATTCATCCTTTATATCTTTTTCGTCTCTCCTTGTAATCTTCTGTTTATCTTTTCTATTCTTTCGAGAATTTGGATTAGTATGTATCCTAAGGTGTCTTGTTAATTCATCCGACCTGCTAAACTTTTTAGAACAACCTTGAAAAGTGCAAACATGCGGTTTTTCACCGGTATGAGTTCTGATATGTCTTGTTTGATGTTCTAGCCTGTGAAAAGCTTTTTCACAATGAGGACATTTATAAGGTCTTGTGCCATCATTTTTCAACTTAGACATTGGGGGAGTTTCTATCAACATATTATTCATGTGGATCTGGCAGTATTCTAGTTCAAGTAGGAGAAGATGTGGGTAGAGAGGGCGGGAGGGTGCTAGGTGGTTGACAGAACGTTGTTGGTAGTGAAGAAACGGATTTCTTTTTTTCCTGGGGGGATTTCCACTATTTACAATTTGGGTATTTAGTGTTAGCGAAAGTGTCAGTGCTAATGTCAGTGCTCTGTTCTGTGTTCTGGCACTACGCAAAGCTGATGGAAGAAAATTTTTTACTTTAGTTCACTTACTGTATTTCAAGTTCTCCATTTGCAGAAGGAATCACAGATGTGCAATTAATCTTCATCTCATTATTTTCGCATTTCTTATTTTCGAACAAGAGAGAGGCTTTACTACTGGTTTAGCAATAATTCACCTTGAGGTCAACGAAGAAGACCTCGTGAAAGATAGTCTGCTCTATTCATCTGGCTGCCACAGTAATACCTGTCTTTCCCCATTTTACTTCTTTCTGCGTTGGTCACTGCTGGAGTTATTGCAAGTACAACACACCTTGCTTTCTGTTTTTCTTTGTATTCGTGTGCACCTCACTTTCTTTCTACTGATGGGAGGTAGTGTTTAGCGACCAAAAGGCAGTGCAACCCTAGCTCTTTCCCACCAACTGCCTAGTGATTTATGAAGCTATGCATGCTATACTCTTCCATTGCCTACCCCACATATATCTATTGATATGCATTCTTGCTGAGTTCGATTGCTCAATATTCTTTGTTATTTCTGCTTTTAAGGGTGGTTGGGGAGTTTAGGCTTGTTGAACCTTTTTGATAGTGCGTAAAATAGTAAAATTTTACGAATTCGAGCAATGAATACAAAGAGCGGTACAGAGAATGAAAGAAAAGAGAAGAAGAAGGGGATGAATCAACTAATCGACAATTAGGTTGAATTTTAAGAAAAGTCGGCCACAACCAATACAATTCAAGAACTAGAGTCGCAATTGATTCAATTCAAGCACAAGCAAATTACGATGAAGGGTTTACAGCATTTAATGGATCTCCGTCCTTCAAGATGCGGAAACAAGCATTTCCCACACCAGTTATGAATTTGGTCTAGCTACCTCATTTTAATCATGTCAGACACCCGATGGACCCACATATATATTCAGTGTGAATTTTGTGTATCACTGTTGGTGGTCAATTTTCGACGCGGAGACACTAAACCATTGTCGTTTAGTAATAAAAGTATGCGCTTTACAACGAATTTAGTATCATGAAAATTAAATCCCTCTTATCCTCCACGACAGAACATCGGATGTTGTCTCCTAATCATATCAGGATACGACCAGGATGGACGCAGAATCATTGACAGGCTAAATTTTTTGTTCTTAAATTGAACCACCTAAGATTTGAAACGTAAGAAATAGTTAATTCAGTTGAACAAGTTTTCAGTAGTAACAAAGATTCTCCTCACTGAGAATGATGATATATTACTTGCAACTCTACTCTTAAACTAGTATCTTATTAGTCTTATGAAGAAGTAGTGTTCATTAGTAGTCTAGCAAGTTACTCTACTAATCTTGTAAATGACGGAGTTCTAGCAATCCATTGCAAGGTTGTAATCATATGAAGTACCAAAAAGTTTGTTTACAAATAGAATCAAATCTAGTCAAGCTGTGCTTTACTTAATTTAATGAGCCGCACTTTAAGTAATACTACTTTGGCCACACTAAACCTTGTAGACATGGTTGTGATCTGGTGTTATTCAGAAGCTACTAGTCGAGCTTCAACAGTACAACATGTATGCGCTAGAATAATGTACCGAGTTGTATATTGGGCAACACTGAAAGTTGTCGATGTAAGTTATTGGTGGCTCATTTGCTGGTTAAACAGAGAACTTATAGAGAATGCTCAATTCTATAGTGAAATTGTGTTAATAGCTGCTTCATATACTTCAATTTAATGTATCCTCGTATTACAACTGTCTGATAAACTTTCAGAAAAGGATTATTGATTCAAATGAATTAGACAACAGGACTTTCCTGTGAATTTTTTAGTCCAGATGATTCGACTCAGTTTTTGAATTTTTGTAGGTAATTCGTTAGGATGTGAATTGTATATTAAAAAGTATGTACTGACTATTTCGTTTTGGTGATCTGCTGTTCTCGATTTACACATATGGACTACTTGTTTTACAAACACCCTACGGAATCCGTAGGAGCTGCACAAAAAAATAAAATCTGGTTTAAGTTGCAAATATTGCTGCAGGATCACTAATGATACATCAATAAGTATCATATATGTTATTCAATTGGAGAGGAATACTATTGATAGGTCTTATTTGACATTTGAACTTAAATATACCAGGAGAGTGAAATGTACGATGCCATGGCCAAAGAGTTTGAATTAGCTACTGTTGACTTGAAACCAGGTCATCCAAAATTAAAAGGGAAGTTTTTAGAAACTGTATGAAAGTTACGTGAAAAATAGGTGTGAAATAGGTGATATAGAACCTTTGATTTACCAAGGCAGAAAAGACTGGAAAAATGAAGATAGTGGTTTTAAAAACTTGATTAGTTCAAGATATGAAGCAATGTTAGCCACACTTGCATTATTGCATCGTAAATATGGTGAAATAAATAAAAAATAGTCAGTAGAATGTTTCAAATATTAAAACAAAGAGCATGTATTGTAATTTCTATTTAAGAAAACAAGCTTTCATCGAATTACTCAGAAAGGTCTGATATCAGTTTCAGT